>JBBPQW010000208.1:0-30755 GCA_038092695.1 Boletus rubropictus
TATACTACAAGCCTATGCGCACAGACCACCTTAGGGTAGGCGTGGAATCTGATGGAACATTCTATGGTAAAGGGTAAGATAAGATGGTGGCTGTGCGATAAGATAAGATTAGATAAGGGGAGATGTAAGAGAAAGCGAAATAAGAGTAACGGTTCTGACATTACCCCCTTCTTAGGACTGTCACTCCGAGACAGTTGGAATATCGAATAGGTGGGATGGAAGACGACTGAGGGAGGATGCGAAGGATTTGAATTCGGGGTTAGAGAATAAAGGAATTCCTTGAGCACATGAGGGACAGTCACATGGGGCGCTTGTATCCGGGGTATTTTGCCGGACTGCTGTGGGGTTTTTGTGCCAGAATTTCTTCAACGCTTCCTTCGCGTTGGAGAGATTCTCTTTGGATTCCCAAGTGCGTTCTTCTCATGGGTATCCTTTCCAGTGAACGAGGTATTCTACGTTGCCTCATCGTGCTCTGGAATCGACTATGAAGTCTACCTCATATTCTTCGTTTTGTTTTACGACAATCGGAGGTGGTGGCGGCGGTGTTTTTTGGGATGGGTAAGTGGCTTCGTGGTAGGGTCACAGGTGCGATTTGTGGAAAACCAGGTGGATTCCTCTTCACGTGGTGGGGATCTTGAGCTCGTATGCGGCCGGGCCAACCTTCTTGACGACTTCGAAGGGGCCGTATCGCTTGTCTTCGAGCTTCTTGGTAGGTCGGTCGGTTTTAATATTTTTTTCCGTCTATCAGCACCTTATCTCCTTTTTGATACTCGACCGTCTTTTGGCTGGTTCGGTCGTAGTATTTCTTCATATCTGCTGCTGCCTTTTCCAGCGCCTCCTTGGCTTGTCGTTGTGTTTCTTTCATCTGCTTCGCAAACTCCTGTGCTTCGTCGCTTCGGACTTTTCGTACCCCATCGACTGAGATGAGCGGTTGTTGGCCGTAATTGAGGATGAACGGGGAGAATTTCGTCGCACTTGACGTTTTCTGATTGTGCGCGAATTCTGCTAATGCCAGCCAATCGACCCAATCATTTTGTCTATGGTTAACGTATATCCGAAGGTAGAGCTCTACTTCTGAGTTCATCCGCTCCGTTTGTCCATTCATTTGCGGGTGATACGCTGTTGACGGATTGCCTTGGATATGTAGGAGCGAGTATAAATCACTCATGAAGTTGGAGACAAATTGGGGACCTCGATCTGAGATCACCTTCTTCGGGGTTCCGTGTAGTTTAAATATATTGTCTCTAAATATTATGGCTACCCCTTTTGCGGTGATAGTCGAGGATACTGGGAATAGGTGAATCATCTTCGAGAAACGATCTACTATCGTGAGGATGGCGTCTTTTCCTTGTGACTCGGGTAGAGGGCCAATGATGTCGACAGAGATTATTTCCCATGGAGATGACGGGATTTCGTTAGGGTGGAGAGGAGTGTGTTGAGGGGTGGCTCAGTTTTTTGCCTTTTGGCACTTATCACATCCCTTACTATAGGCCTCTACGTCCTTTCGGATAGTTGGCCAGTAGTATCGGGTCATGATAAGGTTCTGTGTCCTCTTTGCTCCCGGGTGACCTGCTAGGGGGTGATCATGGTTCTCCTTGATGATCTGTTCGCGGAGTTCCTTATGATACGGTACGTAGAGCAAATCTTTCCACTTTATTAACCTGTTTTCCTGTTTCCAGTGAGTCTCTTGTTTTTCGAGTCCTTCGCGAGCGAATCGTTCCGCCTTCTTCTGGTACTGGGTGATTTGAGATTCAATACTCGACCAGTTTTGGGCGCAAATTTTCTCGTGTTCTTCAAAAAACCTATCGGGAAGGAGGATCTTGTCCTTATTGTCGAGGTTTACCCCCTTCTCATAATCTGGCCTCCTGGACAGAGGATCGGCCGGATTAGTCTTGCCCGATCTATGCTTTATTATGAAATCGTATTCTTGAATAAGCTGTTGCCATCGGGCTTGACGGCGAGATAGATCTATTGGTTTTTTGAAATACTCGAGGTTTTTATGATCCACAAGGACTTCGAAGACATGCCTAGCTCCAAGCAGGTATTGGCGCCACTCTTTGAGAGCGAATATGACTGCTAACATTTCGAGGTCAGCGGCGTGGTAATTACGCTCCGCGTCATTGAGGGATCTCGATATGAACGCGATAGGGTGCCAATTTCCATTTTGGAGTTGTGATAACACGGCACCCACTCCGATGCCGGACCCGTCAGTCTCGACTCGGAATGGATCGTCATCAGTCGGCATGGCTAATGCCGGCGCAGACGTCAGTGTATCTTTAAGGGTGTCCATCGCCTTTTGACACTCTGGCGACCATGTAAACTCTTTCAACTCTGAGGTGAGAGCGTTTAATGGTCTTGCAATTTGGGTGAAGTTTTTTACGAATCGCCGATAGAAGTTTAGGAAACTGAGGACCCCGCGTAGTTGTTTGCGGCTTTGCGGGACAGGCCATTCTTTTATGGCTTGTACTTTTTTTGGTTCCATCTTAACCCGATCTTGGGAAACAATGACTCCCAAGAATTCAGTTTCTTTCACTTCAAAATCGCATTTATCGTGTCGAAGGTAGAGGTGTTCCCTTCTTAAGGTGGCGAGGACTTCTCGGACTATTTCGCGATGTTCTTCGAGGGTTTTTGTGAAGATCATTATGTCATCTATATATACTACATCGACTCCACGATCGATTTGCTCCTTAAACAAGGAGTTCATCATTGTTTGAAAGGTAGCGGGCGAATTAGTCAACCCGAAGAACATCACTAGTGGTTCGAACACCCCTCTATTCGTGTGGAATGCTGCTTTCCACTCATCTCCTTCTTTCATCCGTACGTTATTATACCCCCATCTCACGTCGAACTTGGTATAGAACTTTGCTGACTTAAGCTTGTCTACCAATTCGTTGATTAGGGGTAGCGGGTACCGATTTCGCACTGTAATGGTGTTTACTTTTCGGTAGTCTTGTACTGGACGAAGTCATCCGTCCTTCTTCTTGATGAAGAAGAAGGCGGAGGCAAAGGGGCTTTTAGACGGTCGGATACGTCCGCTTTTCAAGTTTTCCTCCAGAAAATCGTCTAACTCTTTTTGCTCTCCTGGGCCCAGTGGGTAGGTCTTGCAATCTATAACATGCTCTCCTGGGAGCAGTTCGATCGCGTGATCCCATGGTCTTCTGGGCGGGAGTTCGTCAAACGATTCCTTAGCGAAGACATCTGCGAAGTCGTGTATATATGATGGTGCTGCTTCCTCGAAGGTTTTCTTCTTCTTGGTAGCGTATTCCTTCGCAGCGATCTCGGTGGCTGTATTTCTGAAGAGCCAATCGAGGTCGAATTGGAATAGTCTATCGCCTTCGGAGTACTTTATCTCTTCGTCTTCTTCGTCATCGTCTTCGACTTCTCCCAACTTCGGCATATGATCGTCTTTACACCGAAATTCGATCCGACCTGTCAGCCAGTCGATGTTGGGGTTGTGTAGTCAAAGCCAATCGTGTCCTAGGAAGACGGTATTGGTTCCGAGACTCGTAACCGAGAGGGCTATCTTTTCGCTGTGGTCAGCTATCCTTAATTCAACTACAGCGAACTCAGTGATTTGACCGGCTTTATTGAGAGAGCCGTCAGCGTTGTAAACTTTCACTGGTATCGGTAATTTGTTGGTTAAGATGCCCTTCTCTTTTACGAATTCCTTGTCGATGGCAGATCCTGTGCATCCAGAGTCTACCAATGCTTTGACTTCCAAGTTTTGCCCATCGTCGGTATGTATGACAATGGGGATTTCGAGGGAGTTTCTGTGTCTCCTTCGCTCAGAAGCTTTCTTGAATTTGGGTTTTTGTTGGAGATCTCTTAGATACACGGTCATTTCTTCATCTGACAAGGTTCGGAGGTTTTTTACTAGATCCCTGTCTACCTCGGGACGTCTCTCGTGGTGGACAAAGGACTTTAGGTGGTCTGTCGCCCTCTCTTCACTTTCGTGAATTTGGCGTCTCATCCATCCTACGGTCCATGGATCTACTGTGTTGAGCCATTCGTGTTTGACTCTTTTCACGCCCGTGCTTCCAAATCCCTTTGTACCCTGCTCTGTTTGGTCTTCAAAGCGGTCATATTCTCTTATGACAGGGGTTTGGATTTTTTCTACTATTAACTGGGCGATCCGATCTCGGAGATTGACTTTAAACTCCTTATCGGAATGATTTACAAGGAGGACTTTTACCTCCCCCCTATAATCGGAGTCAATTACGCCAGCTCCGGTGGCTATAGAAGCCTTTACAGCTAATCCGGAACGTGGTGCAATACGGCCATAGTGGCCTTTTTCGATGGCGAAACACATTTTGGTGGACACTAAAGCCTGTCCTCTGGCTGGAATAACTACTTCCTCTCCAGCGTACAGATCATACCCTGCCGCACCAGGGGATCCTCGCTCGGGAAGAGGGATCGTTCTATCTACTCGTACAACCTCAAGGATTCCTCTTTCATTTTCTTTCCTTGCGATTTCGAGCACCTCATCATCGCTAAGGGTTTTCCTAGGTTTACCCAAAACCATCTCTTTCTTCCGCTGTAATATCTTTACAGTCGGGGTCTTAATTTTGTCAGCCAATTGCAATTTAGGTTCCTCACTTTGTTCACATGGCAAAATAGCAAATCTATTGCTGTTATCGTACATTGGTACTACGGGTGAACTACAGGTAGAAGAAACCTTGTCCTTGCGCGAACTAGAGCGGCTGCTCTCTAGTCGCTTTGACCAAAACCCTGCTCATCGTTCTCTACCTGCTTGATAGAGTCTGCGAGCTCCTTGTCTGTTTCGTAGAAAATCTTTACTCCTCTAAACACAGCGGTTCGTACCCGCCTTGGAGGGTTCTTCGGAGGGTGGTCCTTGCACGGCCAAGGCTTGCCGCACTTGAAGCAAAGGCCCTTTGCGCGAGCCTCCCCAATGTCCATAGGGACACCGCTTCCTCTGAATGTTCCAGCTGCGCTAGAATTCGGTGGCGCAGATGCCGCTGGCTTGGGCTGTTGCGGAGCCCGGGGAGAATTGTAGGTTCGATTGGGATTAGGACCAGTGGCCGCGGTGGTCCTATTTCTCCAATTGTTGGTAAAGTTAGTGCGAGGGGGGTTACTCGCCTTACGTAACTTTCTCGCATGAATCGCTGCCTCTGCCATTCTCAAGTGCCTTTCCCACTTGGTTAGCGAGGTGGAGAAAGCAAGGCTAGGCGTGCCTTGCTCTGCGAAGCTGAGGATGTCCTCTCTTATGCCGGATTGGCATATCCTCAGGAGTGTCTCATCAAACTCCTGATTGTGCGTCATCCCGGCTTCTGACACAAGCTGGGACATTTGGTTGAAGAAATCTTCAACCAAGTTGGAGCCTTGCTTCAAGGCCATGAGCTTCTCATAGGCCTCTCGCCTGGCAGTGGCGGGCCTAAATTGGTTATCCAGGACATTCTGGAACGTCATCCAGTCGTCCATGCCGAGCCGGGTTTCAAAGTATAAGTTGGCGAACCGCGTCGCCGAGTTTTCTTCATCACCACCCATAAAACTTAGGGTCATGATGATCTTTTGGTGGTCGGATGGTACTTCGCTAAACCCTAGGAAGTAATTGCGGACGGCTATCGTCCATGGCTTGTACTTCGCCTTTTCGCCTTTAAACATAAAAGGCTTTGAAATGAAGCTCTTGGACAGCTTCGGTCTGAGGGTGATCTGGGGTGACTGGGGTCTAAGCGCTCCACGCTCAGCAGCGGGCAGCTCTCCAGCCTCATCTTCAGAGTCATCCTCTGAATCTCCAAAGCGTCTCAAAGGCTTCTTGCCTTTAGCGGGGTGTGGCGTGTGTTCGGTCGGGGTGGACCTGCTGGCTTCCAGAGCTCGCTGAGCTTGGAATTGGATGGCGGTTGGCGGTTCGGGCGGGACTGCATGAGTAAATGCGTCGGCGTTGTAGTGGTTCAGCCAGTCCGCGTATCTCACTGAGAACGGGAGGCTTTCATCATTGTACCGGGGAGGGCCGGTAGATAGAAGGGCGGTAGACATTCTTGGGGTAGAAGGTGCAGAGGGAGTTGGTGATTGGGCTGTAGTAGGGGGCGCAGTCTCCGAGCTCACTGGTTCCGGAGTTATATCCCTCACCAATGATCTAGAGCGATGGCGGGAGTAGGGTGTGGGCATAAACAAAAACTCTTTCTTCGTCGGCGGTCTCCTCGAGGCTTCTTCTCACTGTTTGAGGGTAGATGGCATCCTCGGAACAGTGTTCTTATAGACCAGAACACAGAAGACTTGGTGGACGGTTAAACTGGTATCGAACAACCAGATAACGCTGGTTTAGCGACGAGTCTACCCAAGGGCTCGTAACGGGGGGACCAGATGTTTCGTCTATCCCTAGACGCCTCGGCAGCCCTAGCACGGGTAAGGGGTCGGCAATACCAGTGTCCGCTCGTATAACTCAGAGCGAGAGTGTAGCAACCAAATAACAGTGGTTTACCGTCGTACGTCTAGTGTACGAGCACTGACCGCTGTGCGTGATGGTCGACGCGGACACGATACCCAAAGAGGGACGGTGTCTGGAGAGTGGGATGGTTTCGTGCGAGGTGCACTAGACCGGGGTTGTGGGGAAGAACAGAGAACTTAGACTTTGTTGCCTAACGGCGGGGTACTATCTCCTCTTGAACCAAAAGGGATAGGCAGGGGTTGAGTGTGGGAACTTTGACAGCACTAGGATAGGGCGGGCTTGTGAGGGCGCTACCAAATTGGTAACGTCGCGCTCAGGTCTTGAGAGTGGGAGCTAGGCTCGAACCAGCTCTAGTGTTGAAGAGAGAAGTGATGGAGTGAAGGGTTGAAAGGGTTGGATGCTCGTTGTGGACGACGGCGAGCAGAAAGGAAGGCGTGACGCTTGGAATTATGTCAGTACTCAACCACAAACTGTGTGAGCCTAATGATCTGAATTCCAAGCGTGAGAAAGTACAAGGTAGCTACTGGCTACCTTTATATACTACAAGCCTATGCGCACAGACCACCTTAGGGTAGGCGTGGAATCTGATGGAACATTCTATGGTAAAGGGTAAGATAAGATGGTGGCTGTGCGATAAGATAAGATTAGATAAGGGGAGATGTAAGAGAAAGCGAAATAAGAGTAACGGTTCTGACACACAGGAGGACTGGACCCGAAACTGTCAACCATGGTCCTATCGATGGGAGAAATTCCCCTCACATTGGAGGGATGGATCTCCGCTGCTGGTCGCTTCCATGGGCAGCAGCAAAGGATAAAAAAGTTACGCCAAGGCAGGTTCTCTTTTTCAGCCAACCATGGCCAGGGCCGCAACCCCAATGCCATGGACGTTGATGCGGTATGACTCACACCAGTACAATGGGCAGAGTACATGAGGAAAGGTCTGTGCTTTATCTGCCACAAGAAAGGATGCTCGACTCGGAACCACCCCCACCTCAACAACTCAACTTCTACCCTGCCTCCATGCCCTCCTAGGAACCCGGAGCGGGCCTGAGCAGCATCAGTAGCACCAGTCGCTACTACTCCAGAGACCCAAGCCCAGCCCTTCGAGCTGGCCAAGTACGTCCATCATCTGAAAGCCAGTAAGATCAATGGCGACGAAATCCTTTGAGCACTAAAGGCATGCTATGAAGACACTGATCAGGAACCACTTAACACGGCAAGGGTTTACAAAGAGGATTTTTAAAGCGGAGGAAAGTGTCAATGTCTTCTCCTCTGATACGGCTCACTCCTGTACTACTAGCAGATAGAGACAAGAAATCAATTCACATTCCCATCTCTCTATCCCCAGATGGAGCGCAAATTGTTGAAACAACTGCCCTAATTGACAGTGGAGCAACAGGGGACTTCGTTCATCCAGACTTAGTCAAAAGGTTTGACCTCCCCACTATCTGCCTCCCCTGACCCCTCCATGCCTTGAATGTTGACGGAATGTTAAACCAAGGAGGTTTCATCCGCTATAAGACCACCCTTCAACTAATGATTGACAACCTCCTCAAGGAACAGGAGTTTTTCGTCATCGCCTCCAGAAAAGACGATGTAATCCTTGGCACCCCCTGGCTCAAGGCAGTAAACCCCTCCATCGACTGGCAACGAGGGCATGTTTCCATCACCCCAAAAGTATACTCCCCTACCCGTGATCACCCCCTTGTACCTGACCAGCGGTATCTGGTCAAGTCCCTGTCCCTCGACCCCTCCCACGAGATTGAAAAGAAGCTGTATAAAAAGAAATTCTCCCGCATCACTGAACCATGGGCCCAGTGGCTACTATGAAAGGTAATGCTTGCCACTGAAATCGCCCAACAGGTGCAAAAAGCCGAGGTCACCCTCCCAACGTGGGCCAAGAAGTTCATGAAGGTCTTTCAAGAACAAACCCATAACCATCTCCCACTGTCCCACCCCTACGATCATGCCATAGCCCTCCATGAGTCCTTCGCCCTGAAAGTCGCCAAAATTTACCCCCTCAATTCCAAAGAGCTTAAAGCATGCAAAGCATTTATCGAGGAGCACCTTAAAACAGGACGAATCTGACCCTCCAAATCCCCACAAGCCTCTCCCTTCTTCTTCATGCCAAAGAAGGATGGCTTGGTTCGACCTTGCCAAGACTACCACTACCTCAACTCACACACGGTCAAGAATGCCTACCCACTCCCTCTTATCTCCACCCTCATGGATTAACTCCAAGGCTCGACCATCTTTACTAAGTTCGACGTTCGATGGGGATACAACAATGTACGAATTAAAGAGGGGGACCAGTGGAAGGCTGCTTTTATCACCCCTCAAGGACTCTTTGAACTGATAGTAATGTTCTTTGGCCTTTGCAATTCACCTGTCACTTTCCAGGCATTCATGAATGACACATTTGGAGATATGATAGCGGAGGGGTGGCTCCTCATTTACATGGACGACCTCCTCATCCACTCCTCTGACATGGCGACCCACCATGAGCAAACGCTCCATGTCCTTCAACACCTCCAGGACCATCACCTTTGCCTCAAACTGTTCAAATATGAGTTTGATAGCGACGAAGTGGAATACCTTGGAATGGTGGTGGGAAAAGGGAGAGCCAAGATGGACCCTGTCAAGCTGCGTGCCATCAAGGAGTGGTCCGCCCCAACAGATGTAAAAGGAGTTAGATCCTTTCTTGGATTCTGTAACTTCTATCGAAAGTTTATCCCTGATTTCTCCACCATCGCCCAACCTCTCCTAACCCTCACCCACAAAAACCAACCCTGGGAATGGAGTACTACCCAGGAAGTAGCCTTCCGATGTCTCCAAACTGCCTTTACCTCCGCTCCTGTCCTCACCCTCCCAGATCTCCATAGACCCTTCTTTATCATGACCAATGTGTTCCTCACCGCCTCTGGCGCTGTGCTCATGCAGAATGACGACAACGGTGATTGTCACCCCTGCGCATACCTTTCCAAGACCTTCTCCCCGGCGGAACAAAACTATGACATTTACGATTGAGAACTTCTTGCAGTTCTGCATGCTCTCCAGGAATGGAAGCATTATCTACAAGGCACCGGACTGCCTGTCACTATTATTACTGACCACAAGAATTTAGATTACTTTAGGGACCCTCACAAACTTTCACACTGACAGGCTCGTTGGCACTTATTTTTACAGGACTTTGACCTCACCTTCACCTCTGTCCCTGGCACCTCCATGGGCCCTGCCAACGCCCTCTCTTGCCACAACCGGATCAACACTTCTTCTGACAACCAGGCAGTAACCCTCCTGCCTAATGATATGTTCGCTCATACCCTTGACCTTGCCCTCATAGAAAAGATCACCTCCTCCACAACCTCCAACCCCCTTATACAATCTGCCCTATGCGCTATGGAATCTTCCCAACCCCTTTTCGGCTGCTCTCGTCCTGACGACTGGGTTTTCCGTGACAATAAACTGTTTTTCCAAGAACGCCTTTATATTCCTGCCTTCGCTCGCCAGGAGCTCATCCAAACCCTTCACAATTCCCCTGCTGGAGGCCATGGTGGCATCTTCTGCATGACTCAACTGGTCTCCCGTGACTACTGGTGGCCTGGTCTCACCACATTCGTTCGTCGATTTGTTTCCGGGTGTACGGTTTGCCAGGCCAACAAGGTAAACACCCACCCCACAATACCTCCCCTATCCCCGCTTCCTTCCTCCTGTACCTGCCCATTTCAACAGGTCTCAGTTGACCTCATAACTGGTCTTCCCCCTGTCCAAGGCTTCAACGCTCTCATGGTCATGGTCGACCATGGGCTTACGAAGGGGGTAATTTTAACACCTTGTGCCTCTACAATTAGCACTGAAGGGGTAGCCAAGATTTTCCATGAAAAAGTCTACACTCAATTTGGCCTATATGACCATGTGATCTCTGATAGAGGCCCCCAGTTCGCCTCTGCCTTCACTTGGGAACTAGCCTGACTACTCCAATATGACATCCACCTCTCATCTGCCTACCACCCCCAGACTGATGGAGAAACAGAATGCGTAAACCAAGAGATTGAAACCTATTTACGCATATTCTGTAATGGCACACAGTCCCAGTGGAAAGAACTAACCCCCTCAGCTGAATTCCACCACAACTCATCAGTCCACTCTGTCACACAAAGGACCCCTTTCTCTCTAATGATGGGGTACAAACCACGCTCCTACCCCTCACTCAGCCCCTTCTTTGTTGATTCCCTCGACGGACGACTCTCCCGCCTGGAAAAGGCACGAGAAGAGGCACTGGTGGCCCATGAACTGGCCCAGAAGGTGATGAAATCCCACATAAACACCAAATTCTCCCCGTGGAAGCAGGGAGATAAGGTTTGGTTAGAAGGAAAGAACCTCCGAGTCCCCAACCAATCGCGAAAACTCCTTCCCAAGAGATACGGCCCATTCGAAATCACAGCCATAATATCCCCCCTCGCCTATCACCTCCGATTGCCACCAACCTGGAAAATCCACAATGTCTTCCATGCTTCCCTCCTTACGACATATCAAGAAACACCCGAACATGGGCCAAATTTCACATATGATCCACCTGACATTGACGGAGATGAGGCGGAGTTTGAAGTAGGAAAGATTTTGCGGCATAAGAAGGTACGCGGATCTTTCCGATTCCTAGTTTGGTGGAAGGGCTGGCCAATAGCAGAATCAACATGGGAACCTGAAGACAACCTGGAAAATGCACAGACCATCCTCCAGGAATATAAAAACCAGTTCTCTACCGATTTCCTCCCCTCACCCAACTGATCCTCACCATGTCCATTGGCCCAACCTCCTCATCTTCCTCCCCCATCTCCCACCGCTCCTACCGACCCCCCTTATGCATGTTGCCTCCCTACCGAGTTCGCTCCATGCGCCTCCCCACGGGACAATGCAATATGATGTATGCCTCCGTTATTTTAAATATTTGGTTGACTTTGTCCATAGAACAAGACCCTTTATTTACAAACAATGCCACCTTACGTGGTCTAGTTACCCTCTTTCGCTGATATTCCTCCCTCAACGCCCTATACCGCGACATCGTACCCCAACATTCCTACCAAGACATTGATGGGACATTCCGTGGGGTCGCCATCCAACTAGGACTAAACGATGTCCACTCCACTATCCTCAACCTACTCCACACTAATGGGTTTGGATATGTTGTGGACTGACTCCCTCTCTTCCAAATTTCCTCTATTCTCTCCCCTTTATATGACTCCCTGAACCCCACCGACCAGCGCATCTATGACAGCGACCACACCCTGTCTACCCCCATGCCCCCCGATGTCGTGCCTACTCGCCCAGCCACCCCCATAGCACCCTCTCCCCCAACTCCCCCTGCCCATGCAAACAGTGGAGGAACCCCCACCGAGTTTGATATGGCATGCACTGAAGGGTTAGAGGTAGCTGACCTCTCTGACGAAGAACAAGGAACGTCTGCACTAATAGCCCCACGAGTCACCATCTCCCCTGATCCTATCCATCCACCAGGGCTTCCTGTTCCCCCACCTCGGTCCCTCACTTGCTTTTGGTGTCAATCCACCAAACACCTCATCCAGAACTGTCCCCGTTATTGGTGCACCATCTGTTTTGTCTGGGCCCCTGGCCACACTCGTGGGCAATGCCCTCTGCGTGTTTGCCAGTATTGTCATGCGCCTGGCCACCTTCCCCGTCGCTGCCCCTTCCATCCTTGCATGTGCTGTGGATCCCCAGCCCATCTTGCTAATTCATGCCCAGAGGCCTGTCGTGCTTTCTCAGCCTCTGACTTTGACGATAATGACATTGTCTACAATGAGGGTGATCTTTCGGGGCCAGAACTTTGAAATAGAGGTGGAAAATGTTTTGAAAGTAATCTTCAGGGTGGACCTTCGAAGCTACGAAGGGGGTAATGTTATGATATTGCAGTATGCTGAGGATATCCACTTTGAAATTACTTATTTTCCTTTGGGTCACCCTAGTAACCCTTGTTCTTCCGTTACTGTGGACTTCTCTTTCTCTTGCCCTTAAAGGCCGCTTCTGATGGGACGTCTTTCTGACTTCTCTGATGTTCCCATGGTCCATTATTGTTTCATCCATTTCAGGATGCTTTGCCCCTACTACGGAATCTCCTCTTGAGACTCCATTGTGTTCCCCTTGGTCTGTGCGCAGGCCCTCATTCATATAAATAGTACCTCCTTCTGCCATGTACTCTAAGCTAGTTCTACGCAATTCAACCTTGCTCTGAACTCTCCATCTAGTGTGAGGTTGATCACTAGGTGAGACCTTTGACGCGTATCCTTCACTCTTCGAGTCTTCATTCTACTCTTGAGTGAACGCTCAGCTAGATTCCATGCAAGGTGCATATCAAGGGCCAGAGGTGAGATTTGTGAAAGATGGGGTGAATTCCTTGCCATATCTTTGGGAGTTTGAGTTTATATGCTGCTGGACTGACCTTTTTGAGGACTTTGAATGGTCCATAATGTTTGTCCTCAAGTTTCTTGGTTGATCAATCTAAACAAATATATCTTTTGTTGACTAGAACCTTATCTCCTGTCTTGTATTTGGTAGGAGTATGTATCATTTGGTCATAGTACTTCTTCATATCATTAGTGGCATTTTCTAGGGCAGCTTTTGCCTGCACCTGTGACTCTTTCATCTTGGACATGAACTTGTGAGCTTCATTATTTCTTGTGTTTCTTGCATTATTGACTGTAATGAGTGGCTATTGCCTGTAATTTAGTAAAAATGGTGATGAGTGAGTTGTGCTACTAGTCTTTTGGTTATGTGTGAACTTGGCAAGGGCAAGCCATTCTACCCAGTTGTTCTGGCTATGGTTCACATAAAAATAAAAATACAACTCTACTTCTGAGTTGATCTATTCAGTTTAACCATCAGTTTGTGAATGATAAGCCATGAAGTGGTTGCATTTAATATGGAGGAGCCTATAAAGGTCAGTTATAAAAGCTGACATGCATTGGGGTCCTTTATCTGAAATCACCTTCTTGGGAGTGACATGGAGTTTAAAGACATGGTCATGGAATATTATGGCAACTTCTTTAGCTGTGATCATAGACAAGACTGGAAAAAGGTGTATTATCTTGGAAAACTGATCCATGATGGTTAAAATCATGTCCTTGCCTTGCAACTCTGGCAAAGGACTGATTATATCAATAGATATGATTTTCCAAGGGGCAGAGGGAATTTTGTTTGATGTTAGAGACATGTGGATGGGAATCATGTGGTTCTTTGCTTTTTTGCATCAGTTGCATCCTTGAATGTAAGTTTCAATGTCTTTTCTCATAGTGGTCCAGTAATAGTATGTTATAACAAGATCACATGTTCATCAAGCTCTGGAATAACTGGCAATAGGATGGTCATGATTTTCTTGAATGACTAGTTCCCTAAGCTCCTTTACCCATGTATATAGAGGAGGTTTTTCCAATAGATAAGACTATCTTTTCTGGTCCATGAGGAATCTTCTTTCTCTAGCCCTTCAGTCATGTAATTCTTGGCATATTTCTGGTACTGCATGATTTGTAATTCTATACTGGACCATTTTTGTGCACAAGTTTCCAACACCTAAGGGGAAAAGTATTCTGCCCATTGTTGCACCTTAAGTTTAGTAGATGAAGTGAAAAAATGAACAGGGAGTAATATTTTCTGTTTATTATCTGATTCTATCCCCTTTTCATAGCCTGGCCTCTAGGACAGCAGATCAGCCAGGTTGGTTTTTCTGAAGTGATGTTTGAAAACAAAATCAAACTCCTGAATAATCTGCTGCCAACAGGCCTGTCACTGCAAAAGATCAACTGGTTTTCTATAGTACTTCATATTTTTATGGTCTATCAAGACCTCAAATGGGTGTTTAGCTCCTAGTAGGTACTGATGCCACTCTTTCAACATGAATATTACTACTAGCATCTCTAGGTCTGTGGCATGATAATTTCTTTTGGCATTATTGAGTGAATATGAGATAAAAGCTACAGGGTGCCAAATTCCTCCTTGGTGCTGCAATAGAACAGCTCTGATGCTGATTCCTGATCCATTGGTCTCTACTTTAAATGAATCATCATCATTTGGCATTGTCAGGATCAATCTCAAAGTGAGAAAGCCTGTGGAATGACTAGAATTGCAAGTGTAAGGAAATACATCAATACTACTAACTACCTATATATACTAACTATGGATGTGCATGGGCCAGCTTGGGGCTGGCATGGAATATACTAGAAGATGCCAGATAAGATTTGATAGCTCTAGCAGCTATGCAATAAGATAAGATCAAAGAGGAAAAGGAAGAGAGAGTTTTCCCCCTTTTCAAGGCTGTTGCTCTGAAACAGCAGGAATCTCAAACAGATGAGAGGGAAGTGATAATAACAAGGTGGCATAGGACTTGAAGTTTGGGTCTTTAAATAGAGTGGTATCACCAGTACACAGAGGACAATCACATTTCTTGAAGAAGACTTGCCATATCACATTGGGGTTTTCTTTATAGTACTTTTCTAATGTGCCCTTGGCATTCATGAGGTGTGCCTTGGGTTCTCATGTGCAATCTTCATGTGGATAGCCTTTTCATTGCACAAGGTACTTGATATTCCCTTGGTGTTTGCGAGAGTTGATGATGTATTCAACTTCCTACTCCTCTGTTTGTTTTACTATGATGGGCAGTGGGAGTGAAGGTTTGGCTTGTGACAGAAATTTCCATTCCATATATGGCCATAGGTGTGACTTGTGAAAGACAGGGTGGATTCCATGCCAGGTCTTTGGGAGCTTGAGCTCATATGTGGCTGGTCTGACTTTCTTTAGGACTTCAAAGAGTCCATATCATTTGTCCTCAAGCTTCTTGGTTGATTGGTCAGAGTGAATGTGTCTTCCATTGACAAGGAATTTATCTTCTGTCTTGTATTGGAGAGAGATGCATGTCATTCAGTTGTAATACTTTTCATGTCAGTGGCAGCTTTTTCTAGTGCAGCTTTTACCTGTGCCTGTGACTCCCTCATTCTAGATGTGAACTCATTTTCTCCTTCACTCCTCATGTTCCTTGTGCCATCAACTGTAATTAAGGGTTGCTGTCCATAGTTGAGCAGGAACGGTGATGAATAGGTTGCACTACTGGTTTTCTGGTTGTATGCAAACTCTGCAAGGGCTAGCCATTTGATCCAGTCATTTTGGCAGTGGTTTATGTAGAGGTGAAGATACAACTTGACTTCCGAGTTGATCCATTTGGTCTGTTCATTAGTTTGGAAATGATATGCCATAGAGGGATTCCCTTCAATGTAAAGGAGTTTGTAAAGGTCAGTTATGAATATTGACAAAAATTGTGATCCTCAGTCTGAGATTACTTCCTTAGGGGTGCTGTGGAGTTTGAAGACATGGTCATGGAATATGGTGGTGACCCCCTTGGCAGTAATCGTGGATGAGACCAGAAAGAGATGTATTATCTTGGAAAATTGATCTATAATGGTTAAGATTGCATCTTTGCCTTGTAACTCTGGCAAGAGGCTGATAATATTGATCAAAATGATTTCCCAAGGGGCAGAAGGAATTTTGTTTGATATGAGTGGCATTGTTATGGTAGGGTGGTATGCTAAGGACATTTCATTTCATTTCACCTACTTTTCTTTGGATTGCCCTAATGAGCCTAGCACTTTGGCTAGGGCCAACTTCTCTTTCTTACAACCTTGATTGTTTCAGATGGAATGTCCTTCTTTCAGACTTCTCAGATGTCTCCATAACATGTTTGTGTTTCATTTCTTTTTGAACACTTTTCTCTTTCTATGGAATTCTTCCTCAGAACTCCATCATGTTCCCTGGTCCATGCATGGACTCTCCATAGCATATATAGCACCTCTTTTCTACCATGTACTCTAAGCTAGTTCTATGCAATTCTACCTTGCTGCAAACTCTCCATTGGTGTGAGGTTGATTACCAACAAGATCCTTGGCATGTAACCTCTACTCTATTGGACTTTGTCTTGCCATTGAGTAGACACTTAGCTAAATTCTATGCAGGATGCATATCAAAAGAACTAGCTTGTCAATAACCATTCTTCTATTAAGGAGTAAACTCATCACCCACCATTTTGACCCCCAAGCATAGTATCTGTCCTTCCTCAAGATTTCTGTCCCCCACTCCACAACACCAGCCCACCACCTCCAGTAACCCCATCACCTCCTTTCTTCAAGGAGTTGAAAAATCCTTTGAAGCCACCATTGCTTCCTCTACTCCAACAGCCCCTCTAGCTTGATGAGTAACCTCTTCATCTTCTTCTTCTAACCAGCCACCTTTTCCTGCTCCATGACCTATTCACATCCCTGTTTATTCCTTTACCCAACCTATCACCCCACTGCTCCCTAAAGAAGAAGAATGTCTACCATCTCCTATTCCTGTTGACCCACCTTCTGATAAGAAACTATTCCCATCTGCACCTGCCTTCCCTTCCCCAGAATGTGACATGACTTCCACTGAGCATAAAACCAAGTTAAAAGCTGGCCTACCTAATAACTTTTCCAGTAAGTCAAAGGATGCCATATGATGGATCATGGCCATAAAGGCCTACTTTGCAATAAACAAGGACCTTTATGAACCCAAGGACCAGGTTCTGGTAATGATCAACAAGATAAGTAAAGGTCAGGGCATTGCATTTGCAGAGCATTGGTACACAAAGATCCACAATGACACAATTCCAGCATGGAAGAAGACTTTTGACAAGTTGGTTGAAGACTTTCAATGCACCTTCTTCCCATTCAATCTTAAGGCCAGCGCCCATAGGAAGATGAGAGGACTGTGACAAGGGATGAGTAAAGATGGATTCTGAAATTATGTGTCAGAATTCCAACTGGCCACATTGCAAGCAAGGATCATGGATTAGAATGTACTAATTGATCAGTTCATTGGAGGACTTGACCTGAAACTCACCACAATGGTCTTGTCCATGGGAGAAATTCCCCTCATCTTGGAGGGATGGATCTCCACTGCCAGCTGTTTCCATGGGCAGCAACAGAGGATTAAGGAGTTATGCCAAGGCAGGTTCTCCTTTTCCACTAACAGTCAGGGCCATGATCCCAATGCAATGGATGTCGATGCAATATGACTAATACCAATACAACACATAGAACATATGAGGAAAGGTCTGTCTTTTATCTGCCATAGGAAGAGTTGCTTGACTTGAAACCACTTCCATCCTAACAACATTTTGATTTCTATCCCACCTCCATGACCACCATGAAACCCAGAGCAGGCCTGAGCAGCACCTGTAACACCTGTTGCCCCCACCCCAGAAGCCCAGCCCTCAGAGCTGGCCAAATATGTCCACCATCTCAAGGAAAGAAAGATAGATGGTGACAAGATTCTTTGAGCACTCAAGGCATGCTATGAAGATGGTGAACAAGAGCCACTGACAGCAGCAAGGCTCTACAAAGAGGATTTTTAAAGAGAACGGAAGTGTCAATGTCTTCTCCTTCTGTACAACTCGCTCCTGTAATAATATCAGATAGAGACAAGAAATCGATCCATATTTCCATCTCTCTATCACTTAACAGAGCCCAAATTGTTAAAGCAAGTGCCCTGATCGACAGTGAAATGACTGGTGATTTCATCCATCCGAACTTCATCAAAGAGCATGATCTACCAACTCCCCATCTCTCCTAACCCCTTTGAGCCTTAAACATTGATGGTACCTTGAATAAGGGAGGCTTCATCTGTTACAAAACCCTCCTACAACTCATGATCAACTACACCCTCAAAGAACAAGAATTCCTGATCATCACCTTCAGAAAAGATGAAGTTATTCTCAGAACTCCCTGGATAAAGGCCATCAATCAATCTATTGATTGGAACTGGGGACATGTCCTCATCACACCAGCCACCTACACCCCCACTCATGATCACCCTCTCACCAACAACCACCAGTATCTGGTCAAGACCCTCTTCATAGACTCCATCTACAATACCGAAGTAAAGTTACAAAAAGCCAAGAAGATCCCTGGAATATCCTTCTTGCCATGGGCTTTAAAACTATTAAAGAAGGTAACCATCACCACTGAAATCACCCAGCAACAGGAAAAGGCAAAGGTGACATTACCAGAATAGGCAAGGAAATTTGCTTGTGTTTTTGAAGAACAGACCCACAATAAACTCCCCCTCTTATGTCTATTTGACCATGCCATTGCCCTTTACTTCTCCTTTGTCCCAAAAGGCACCAAGGTATACCCTCTCAACCCCAAGGAGCTAGATGCTTGTAACATGTTTATTGAGGAACATCTTAAAATGGGATGAATTCAACCCTCCAAGTCCTTGCAGGCATCTCCTTTTTTCTTTGTCCCAAAGAAAAATGGATCTGTACACTCCTACCAGGACTATCGCTATCTCAACTCACACACCATCAAGAATGCTTACCCCCTCCCTTTTATTTTGACTCTTATGGACCAGCTTGAGAACTCCTCCATCTTCACCAAGTTCAATGTCTGTTGAGGATACAACAACGTCCATATAAAGGAAGGCAACCAGTGGAAGGCCACTTTTATTACCCCCCAGGGACTGTTCAAACCAACAGTGATGTTCTTTGGTCTTTGCAACTCCCCTGCCATGTTTCAAGCATTCATGAATGACATGTTCAGTGATATGATAGCCAAGGGATGGGTACTGATATATATGGATGACCTTCTCATTCACTCTGGTGACCTTACCACTCATCATGAGTGCACCCTTCACATCCTCCAATGACTACAGGACCACCACCTATGCCTCAAACTATCCAAGTACATATTTGACAAGGATGAAATTGAATATCTTGATATAGTGGTCAGCAAAGGCCATGCTCAGATGGACCCCACCAAATTGTGTGCTATCAAGGACTGGGCCCCTCCCACTGACATCAAAGGTGTTCATTCCTTCCTAGGATTTTGTAACTTCTATCACAAGTTTATCCCTGACTTCTCCATGGTTGCCCAATCCCTTCTCATCCTCACTCACAAAAACCAATCCTGGGAGTGGTCTTCTGCTCAAGACCATGCCTTCTATTGCCTTCAATCCACCTTTACTTTGGCCCTTGTTCTCACCTTACCAGACCTCCATAAACCATTCTTTGTTATGACCAATGACTCTTTCATAGCTTCTAGTACTGTGCTGATGCAAGCCAACAATAATGGTGATTGTCACCCATGTATGTACCTATCTAAAACATTCTCCCCCACAGGATGCAACTATGATATATATGACTGAGAACTGCTCACAGTTCTGCATGCCCTCCATGAATGGAAGCATTACCTCCAGGGCACTGGATTGCCCATTACAATTATTACTGACCATAAGAATTTGGCATATTTTAGAGACCCCTGTAACCTCTCACGTTGCCAGGCTCACTGCCATCTTTTTTTACAGGACTTTGACCTTACCTTCACTCCTGTCCCTGGTACCTCTATGGGCCCTGCCAATGCCCTCTCCCACTATGACCATATTGACATGTCCTCTGATAATTAGGCTGTTACACTTCTCCCTGATATCATCTTTGTCCACAACCTTGACCTTGCCCTCACTGAGAAAATCACTGCTTCCACCACCTCCAACCCCCTTGTCCAATTTGCCCTTTATGCCATGGAAGACTTCCAACCCCTTTTTGGTTATTCTCACCCCAATGACTAGGTATTTTGTGATGGTAACCTCTATTTCCAGGGCAGGCTCTATATCCCCTTCTTTGCCTGCCATGAACTCATTCAATCCATCCACAACTTCCCTGCCAGTGGCCATGGCAGTATCTTTCATACCACTGAACTCATCTCACTTGACTACTGGTGGCCTGGGCTTGCAGCGTTCATCTGTTGATTTATTTCCAGGTGTGCTGTCTGCCAGGCTAACAAGGTCAACACCCATCCCACAGTACCCCTCTCTCACCTCTTTCTTCCTTCTGCACCTACTCCTTCTAGCAAGTGTTAGTTGACCTTGTTACTGGTCTTTCCCCTGTCCAGGGTTATGATGTGCTCATGGTCATGGTCAACCATAGGCTTACAAAGGGGGTAATCTTAACTCTTTGTGCTTTGACTATCAGTGCAAAAGGAGTGGCTAAGATTTTTTATAAGAAAGTTTTTACTAGGTTCAGTCTACATGACCATGTTATCTTGGATAGAAGCCCACAGTTCATCTCTGTATTTGCCAAAGAACTGGCAAGAATCCTCCAGTACAACATACATCTCTTATCTGCCTACCACCCCCAAACTGACAGTGAAACTGAATGTGTCAATCAGGAAATAGAAAATTATCTACGAATCTTTTGTAATTGGATACAAATGTAGTGGAGAGAACTGATCCCCTCCGTAGAGTTCCACCACAATTCCTCAGTACACTCCATCACCAAGAAAACCCCATTTTTCCTCATGATGGGCTATGAGCCCCATGCATACCCCCCACTCCAACCCTCCTTCATTGACTCCCTTGATGGATGCCTCTCCTATATAGAAAAAGCCTGAGAGGAAGTGCTTGCAGCCCATGAATTGGCCCAAAAGGCCATGAAGTCATGCATTACATCAAAGTTCACCCCTTGGAGATCTGGTGATAAGGTTTGGCTAGAAGGAAAAAACCTCCATGTTCTAGGCCAATCATGCAAGCTGCTCCCCAAGCAATATGGACCATTTGAAATCAAAGCCATCATTTTGCCTATCACTTATCACCTCTGACTATCCCCAATATGGAAAATCCACAATGTGTTCCATGCCTCCCTTCTATCACTGTATCATGAAACTCCTGAGCATGGACTGAATTTCACATATGACCCACCTGACATCAATGGAGATGAAGTGGAGTTCAAAGTAGGGAAGATTCTGCAGCACAAAAAGGTATGTGGATCTTTCCACTTTCTGATCTTCTGAAAAGGCTGGCTGATTTCAGAATCAATATGGGAACCCAAGGAAAACCTGGAGAATGTACAAACCATCCTCCAGGAATGTAAAAACCACTTCCCCACTGACTTCCCCCCAGTCTAACCAACTACCTCACCTGTCATGCAACATGTCCAATGGCTGCACTTCCACTTTGTCCTCTTCCTCTTGTTGCTCCTACTGCCCTGCCCCACACACTCTCCCATACTGAGTCCATTCCATGTGCCTTCCCATAGGGTGCCACAATATGCTGTATGCTTCTGTCCTTTTAAATATTTGACTTATTCTTTTGATTGAATGCAACCCTATGTTTACAAGCAACACCACCTTACATGGCCTTGCTACTTTGTTCCAAACTTATTCTTCCCTCAATTCCCTTTACCATGAAGCCATACCCCAACATTCCTACCAGGACATTGATGGTACTTTCCGTGGTGTCGCTATTTAGCTCAGTCTTGCAAACATGTGGGCTACCATCCTAGGACTTCTCTATACCAATGGCTTCAGCTATGTCATAGATCACCTCCCTGTTGCCAACATCTCCAGTGTTCTAGGGCCACTATATGAGTCGCTTAGCCTGACAGACCAATGCATCTATGACAATAACCATTCTCTCTCCACCCCCAATGCCACCAGTGGAGGTATCCACTCATCCCAGTACCCCAACCTTGCCACCACCACCTACTATCCCTGTTTATGCCACTGAGGGTGGCACCCCCACCATATTCAACATGGCCAGTGCGAAAGGCCTAGAAGTCACTGATCAAGCCATAGAGGAATAGGAAACATCAGCTGTGTTTGCCCCATGGGACTTCATCTCAAATCCCATCATCATTGACAACCCTGTTTCCCCACCTGGTCTCCCCATCCCACCACCCCAATCTCTTCATTGCTTTTAGTGTGACTTCCTTGACCACCTTGTTTAGCACTGCCCCTGCTACCACTGCACCACTTGCTCTCTCTGGGCTCCTGGCCACACTCATGGATAATGCCCTTTGCATGTTTGCCAGTATTGTCATGTGCCAGGTCACCCTTCCTATCGCTGCCCCTTCTGCCCTTGTGTACACTGCAGATCCTCTGCCCATCTTGCTAGCACATGTCCTGAGGCCCATTGTGCTTTCTTGGCCTCTGATTTTGATGATAATAATGTTGTGTACAATGAGGGCAACATTTCAGGGCTGGAACTTTGAGATAGTGGTAGAGGATGTTTTAGAAGTGGTATTTGAGGTGGTCCTTTGAAGCTACAAAGGAGGTAATGTTATGATAGGGCAGTATGCCAAGGACATTTCTTTTCATTTCACCTACTACCCTTTGGGTCACCCTAATGAGCCTAGCACTTCAGCTAGGGCTGACTTCTCTTTCTCACAACCTTGATTGTTTCAAATGAAATGTCCTTCTTTCAGACTTCTCAGATATCTCCATAACCTGTTTGTGTTTCATCTCTTTTTGAACACTTCTCTTTCTATGAAATTCTTCCTCAGAATTCCATCATGTTCCCTTGTCCATGCACAGACTCTCCATAGCACATATAGTGCCTTTTTTCTACCATGTACTCTAAGCTAGTTCTATGCAATTCTACCTTGCTGTAAACTCTCCATTGGTGTGAGGTTGATTACCAATGAGACCCTTGGTGCATAACCTCTACTCTATTGGACTTCATCTTGCCATTGAGTAGACACTTGGCTAGATTTTATGCAGGGTATATATCAGGCATGTGGGTAGGAACCATGCAGTTTTTTGCTTTTTGGAAATGGTCACATCCTCAGATATAGGTCTTGACATCTTTCCTTATGGTGGGCCAATAGTAGCACATCATGATAAAATCACATGTTTGGCGAGCTCCTAGATGACCAATGATCAGATGATCGTGGTTTTCTCAAATGATCTGCTCTCTTAACTCTTTGACCCATAGTACATAGAGGAGGCTTTTCCAATGTATGTGACCATCTTTTTTTGTCCATGAGAAACTGTCTTTCTTAAGGCCTTCAACCACATACTTCTCAGCATGTTTCTGGTATTGCATAATCTATGACTCTATGCTAGACCATGTTTGTGCTTGATTTTCCAGAGCCTTGGGTGAGAAGTAAGTTGCCCACTGCTGTGCTTTAGTTTTAGCAGATGGGTTTGGAGTGAAAAGTCAATCAGGAAGTAAGATTTTCTGTTTATTGTCTGACTTTATCTCTTTTTCATAGTCTGGCCTTCTGGACAGAGGGTCAGCTGGATTTGTCTTTCCAGATCTATGTTTGATGATGAAATCATACTCTTGAATGATCTGCTGCCATTGGGCTTGTTATTGTGACAAATTGACCAGTTTCTAGAAGTACTCCAAATTTTTGTGATTTATTAAGACTTCAAATGGGTGCTTAGCACCTAGTAGGTATTGGCACCACTCTTTCAATGCATAGATGACTGCTAGCACCTCTAGGTCTGTGGTGTGCTAGTTTCTTTCTGCATTGTTGAGTGATTGTGAAATAAATGCTACAGGGTGCCAAATCCTTCCCTGTATCAGGATCACTCCACAAAGTGTAGAGGCCTAAAGCAATGAATATCAAATGTGAGGAAAAAGAGATACAAGGTACAATACCAACTACTTATATACTACATGCTATGTGCACAGACCAGTTTAGGGCCGGCATGGAATATGCTAGAACATTCCGATAAGATTCTAGATAAGCTCTAGTGGCTGTGCGATAAGATAAGAGGGAAAGAGATAAGATCATATAGTACAAGTATCGAAAGGGAAAAGGAAAATGAGAGTTCTGACATTACCCCCTTTTCAAGGCCGTTACTCCGAAACGGCGGGGATTTCGAACATGTGTGAGGGAAGTTTGATAAGAGAGGTGGCAAAAGACTTGAAGTCCGGGTCGGTGAAGAGAGTAATATCACCAGAACATAGAGGACAATCACATTTGTCAAAAACGGCTTGGTGGATCGCATCGGGATTCTCTTTGTAGAACTTCTCAATTGCTCCCTTGGCATTCATGAGGTGTGCCTTGGGTTCCCATGTACGATCTTCGCGTGGATAGCCTTTCCATTGCATGAGATATTCTGTCTTTTCTCGGTGATGACGTACGTCTATGATGTATTCGACTTCATATTCTTCCGTCTGTTTAACCACAACAGGCAGCGGGGGTGTAGGTTTAACTTGTGACGGGAATGCTCCTTCCGTGTAGGGCCAGAGGTGAGATTCATGGAAGACTGGGTGAATTCCTTGCCATGTCTTCGGGAGCTCGAGTTCGTATGCTGCTGGACCGACCTTCTTGACGATCTTAAATGGGCCGTATCGTTTATCCTCGAGTTTCTTGGTTGGTCGGTCTGAGCGAATATGTTTCCTGTCAATGAGGACTTTGTCTCCAGCTTTATAGACGATAGGGGTGCGCGCCTTTCAATCGTGGTACTTTTTCATCTCTGTTGCTGCCTTTTCTAGAGCCGTCTTAGCCTGAGCATGAGCCTCTTTCATCCTAGATGCGAACTCGTGGGCTTCTTCGCTCTTGGTGTCATGCCGATCATCAGTTCGGATGAGTGGTTGTTGCCCGTAATTGAGTAAAAATGGGGATGATTGAGTTGCGCTACTCATCTTCTGGTTATGTGCAAACTCTGCTAGGGCTAGCCACTCTGTCCAATCGTTCTGGCGGTGATTTACATAGAGTCAAAGGTACAACTTGACTTCTGAGTTGATCCGTTCGGTCTGACCATCGGTTTGAGGATAATAGGCTGTAGACGGGTTACCCTCAATGTGGAGTAATTTGTACAGATCGTTCATGAAGAATGAAATGAACTGTGGGCCACAGTCTGAGATCACTTTCTTGGGAGTGCCATGGAGTTTAAACATGTGGTCGCGGAATATGGTAGCAACTCCTTTGGCGGTGATGGTGGACGAGACCGGGAACAGATGAATCATCTTAGAAAACCTATCTACAATCATGAGGATCGTGTCCTTGCCTTGTGACTCTGGCAAAGGACCGATTATATCGACTGAGATGATTTCCCAAGGAGAAGAGGGAATTTCATTCGGAGTAAGCGTGGTATGGGTGGGGATTGTGCGTGTTTTAGTCTTTTGACAACAATCGCATCCTTGGACGTATATCTCAACATCTTTTCTCAAGGTAGGCCAGTAATAGCGTGTCATTATTAAATCACGCGTTCGGCGAGCTCCTGGGTGACCTGTGATAGGATGATCATGATTTTCCCTAATGATCTGTTCGCGAAGTTCTTTAACCCAGGGTACATAAGTAAGGCCTTTCCATCGTATGAGATTGTTTTCCTTAGTCCATGAAGATTTATCCTTTTCTAGACCTTTGGTCGCGTATTTCTCTGCACGGTTTTGGTACTGAGCAATCTGAGTTTCTATGCTAGACCATTTTTGCGCACGAGTTTCCAATGCTTCTGGTGAGAAATAGGAAGCCCATTGTTGTGATTTGATTTCAGCGGATGGTTTCGGAGTGAACAGAGTTTCTGGAAGCAATATTTTCTGCTTATTGTCAGACTCTACCCCCTTTTCATAATCTGGCCTCCTGGACAGAGGATCAGCGGGTTTGTCTTGCCCGAACGGTGTGTAATGACGAAATCATACTCTTGAATGATTTGTTGCCATCGGGCTTGACGGTGGGATAGGTCGACTGGCTTCTTGAAGTACTCTAAGTTCTTATGGTCCACTAAGACCTCGAACGGGTGTTTGGCTCCTAGCAAATACTGGCGCCATTTTTTCAACACGTAGATCACTGCAAGCATTTCTAAGTCTGCTGCGTGGTAGTTTCTTTCAGGGTCATTGAGGGAGCGCGAGATAAAGGCTATAGGATGCCAAATTCCTCCTTGGTGTTGCGACAGGACTGCTCCAACGCCTATTCCTGACCCGTCAGTCTCCACTCTGAACGGATCATTGTCGTTAGGCATGGCAAGAGTGGGTGCGGACGTTAATGTCTCTTTGAGCAAGTCCATCGCTTTTTGATGCTCTTCAGTCCATTTAAACTCCTTTTGGTCTGATGTGAGCGCGTTAAGAGGTCGAGCGATTTGGGCAAAATTTTTGATGAATCGCCTATAGAAATTGAGGAAGCCGAGAAACCCTCGTAGTTGTTTATGCGTTTGGGGCACTGGCCACTCTCGGATCGCTTGGACCTTCTTAGGCTCCATCTTCACCTTATCTTGTGACACAATTATACCAAGGAATTCTGTTTCCTGGACTTCAAAGTCATACTTGTTGTGTCTAAGATAAAGATGCTCTCTTCGGAGTATGCTTAGGACTTCTCGGACTATATGTCAATGTTCTTCAATCGTTTTTGTGAAGATCATTATATCATCAATGTATACTACTACAACGCCACAATCTATTAACTCTTTGAATAGCGAGTTCATCATTGTCTGAAAAGTGGCGGGCGAGTTGGTAAGTCCAAAGAACATCACGAGAGGCTCGAAAAGCCCTCGGTTTGTGCGGAAGGCAGCCTTCCATTCATCCCCTTCTGCCATATGGGCATTGTTGTAACCCCATCGAACGTCGAACTTGGTATAATATTTGGCTTCTTTTAGCTTGTCAACCAATTCGTTAATCAGGGGTAAAGGATATCGGTTGCATATTGTTATTGCATTTAGCTTGCGATAATCCTGTACAGGGCGTAGGCGTCCATCTTTCTTCTTGATGAAGAAGAATGCAGAGGTGAAGGGACTCTTGGAAGGTCTAATTCGTCCTGACTTGAGATTTTCTTTGAGGAAGGCATTGAGTTCCTTTTGTTCACCAGGGCCTAGTGGGTACGTCTTACAGTCGATAGTATGATCTCCTGGAAGGAGTTCAATTGCGTGATCCCATGGGCGTCGAGGTGGTAACTCGTCAAACGACTCTTTCGCAAATATGTCAGCGAAGTTGTGGATATAGCTCGGTGCAGCTTCCTCAAAGGTCTTCTTTTTCTTGGTCACATACTCTTTAGCAGCAATCTCAGTGGCAGTGTTTCACAAATACCACTCGAGATCTAGCTGGAACAATCATTCGCCTTCAGAGTACTTGACCTCCATCTCGTCTTTGTCTTCCTCATCTTCCTCGAGAGCAGGCATATGATCGTTTTCACACCTGAACTCGATTCGTCCGGTTGGCCAATCTACTTTGGGATTATGGAGGTGCAACCAGTCGTATCCGAGGAAAATTGGGTTGGCTGTTAGTTTCATCACGGCTAGAGCAATTTTTTCACTATGATCTAGGATTTTGAGCTCTACTACTACGAATTCAGTGATACTCCCTCCTTCATTTAACGACCCATCGGCATTGTAGACCCGAATGGGGCAGGGGAGTTTCGTAGTTCTCAAGCCGTTTTCTTTTATGAACGCAGCGTTGATTGATGATCCGGTGCAGCCTGAGTAAATAAGCGCCTTACACTCCAGAGTCGCACCATTGTCCTTATGGATCGTGGTGGGGACCTCAAGAGAGTTTTGGGCCTTACGTCATTCAGATGCTCTTTTAAATCGCAGTTTCTTTTGTAGGTCGCGAAGCACCCAGTAGGACTCTTCTTTGGTCATATTCTGAAGATGTGTGAGTAAGTCTCTATTGACTTCTGGTCTTCATTGGTCATGTACGAAAGACTGGAGGTGTTCAAGCACTCGTTTTTGATCTGTTCCTAGCGCTTGGCGTCTAATCCATCTGACTGACCAGAGGTCTACCGTATTGAGCCAGGACTGGTGTTTGCTCGTTCGGATGCCCGTACTTCCAAAGCCTCTGTTATCTCTCTCGGTTGATCCTTCAAACTGACTAACTTCGATGATGTTTGGCCTTTGGATCTTCTCAACAATGAGTTGGGCAACTCGGTCTTTGGCATTGACCTTGAAATCTTTATCTGAGTGATTAAAGAGTAGGATTTTTATCTCCCCCCTATAATCCGAGTCGATTACACCGGCTCCGACGGCTATTGAGTTTTTGACTGCCAAGCTGGATCGTGGTGCAATACGACCATAGTGGCCTGGTTCAATTGACACATGAGTCTTCATGGAGATCAAAGCCTGTCCACGGGCAGGGACTGTCACTTCTTCTGCTGCGTACAGATCCAATCCAGCCGCACCTGGAGATCCTCGCAATGGAAGTGGAATCGTCCAATCGTCTCTGATCACTTCTAGGAAACCCCGAGAACTAGCCTTAGCGACTGCTTCCTCAGCGTAAGTGCTAGACAATTCAAGATTCCAGTTCTTTTTGAGAAGCTTCTTAGGTAGGAGTGGGTCGTCTGCCTTTTTCTTCTCAATCTTAGGAAAGACTGTTCGACCATCAGGAAACTCTATCCGAGGTCGGGTCATAATGTCCTTAGCAGGGGTGTCCTCCTTTACCACCTCGCTTTTAGACCTGTCGTCTTTCTTTTGAGTGGCGTGTACGACCACTATTTTGCCGGAGTTATACTCGATCCTGGATATGCCTATTGGATCATCGATTTCTCGGCTCTTAGCCTCGGTTATCTTAGAGGCGGGTAGCTTCTTCATGCTTTTTGACTTGGTAGAGCGGACAACTACTGTCTTGCCAGAGGGATACTCAATACGAGACACACCAATCTGATCTTCAACCTCTTCACTTGATTCATAGAGTGACAAAGCACTGTATCTATTTGAACTACTACTAGATACAGTCTTAGAGGTAACTTCATTACTTGTAGGTTTCTTCGTGTGGTCCCTACACGGCCACATCTTTCCGCACTTTGCACACTCAATTCAAGAACTCTGGGACTTGGACGAGGTGGAGGAGACGGATTTCTCCTTTTTGGCCTTGGTCACTCTTGGCGCGCTGCGTTCAGCGGCAGGCTGCCTGATAATGACCTTGGCGATTTTGGACTGTTTGGGTGTTGCCCAGTCTGCAGCAGTTGCGATTCTCGCAGGAGTAGCGAGGATCCTTGAGGGCGTGAACGAAGTGTCGCTCTCTTCCTCGGGGATTTCTACTTCTACCTGCATAGAGTTAGAGGGTTTTTTGTATGTGGTACTTGAGGTGAAGAGTGCGGCCATCTCGCTTGAAGAAAGCGTACTGGTGGTCGCATATATGTCGACTTCTGGTACCAGGGTTTCGGGAGTGTTTGGAGAAGCGCGTGATGGTGCTGTGGAATATTCTTCGATCAACGTTGTGGATTGCTCGTCGTCGGATTTGATAGAGGGGGAGGCAGAATGGTCAACCACCTTTATAAAGGTAGAGGACGCGAGGGGTAGATTGTTGTCCATGATATTGTCCCAGGTATCGCCTAGGATGGGCGCGCAAGCCTCTTTATGAGTGCAGTTGTGAGTACGCTTAGATGTGGGATTTTGGTACCGAAGTACTGCGGCATCAAGGGAGGTTTCGTCCAAATTGGACGTGGAGGACTGGCCAGTAGTTACCTTACGGCCAGAAGGGAGGATAATGACGGCCATTTTGTTTTAGCAGACGGCTAGGCTGCTGAGTTGGGGCTGGAGAAGAGTGAGCGCAACGACCGAGCAACACAAAGTGTCTCAGGTCCGAATGTGGATGGAAAGGAAGTGCGATATCCGAGCACCTAGAGTACTAAGACTTCTCTAGGTCAGGATCGAAAGCAGGAGGGGAAAGGGAGGAAACTTGATTTTCGTCGACGGTCTCCGAATGTTCTTCTCACCACTTGAGGGTAGAAGGCGTCCGCGGAACAGCACTTTTATAGACCAAAGTGCAGGAAACTTGGTAGATGGTCTAGCCGGTGTCGTACTACCAAATAATGCTCAATAATGCGCCTAGTCTTAACCAAAATGGACTAGGAACAAGGGTGCGAGGTGCACAGCTTTGGAAAGGAGGCACGCGGTGCAATGGCGGCAGCTCTCCACTCAACCAGGTAACGGTGGTTTTCCGTCGAACGTCAAGTGTTCGAGCGCTATCCGCTGTACATGATGGATGACGCAGGTAGATCGTGCGAAGTGCGACAACTACCTGGAAAGTGGAATGGCTTTGTGCGAAGTGCACTTGACCGGATAGATGGCGAGAGGCAAAGAGGAAACTTATCGGAGAGCTGAACCGGCTGAGAAAAGGACTATCTCCTGAGTAAAGGACCAGGGATAGGTGGAGGTTGTGAGTGCGAACTTGACAGCTCAGAGGTACTAGCGTCGGCCTAAAGTAGGCGAGCTAGGCAAGATAAAGGCGGGCTTGAAAGGGCGCTGCAAAGTGCAACGTCGCGCTCTAGAGTTGTGAGTGGGAGCGAAGGGCTCAACCAGCTCTCGAAGTGATAATGTGAAAAGCTTAGAGTGGTAAGCTAGTCGCCATAAACGACAGCGAGCAGTGAGGATACATTTGGTATTATATCAGGATCACTCCACAAAGTGTAGAGGCCTAAAGCGATGAATACCAAACGTGAGGAAAAAAAGATACAAGATACAATACCAACTACTTATATACTACATGCTATGCGCACAGACCAGTTTAGGGCCGGCATGGAATATGCTAGAACATTCCGATAAGATTCTAGATAAGCTCTAGTGGCTGTGCGATAAGATAAGAGGGAAAGAGATAAGATCATATAGTACAAGTATCGAAA
>JBBPQW010000209.1:0-30550 GCA_038092695.1 Boletus rubropictus
GCTCCATGTCCGGTTCGAGTTTATCCTTACACCTGCCTATCCCCACTGCTCGCGATGTACCCGTCACCTTCTCCGCTAGCTTCAAGAGCTGGTTTGTTCGTTTCCGTCCCCTAATCCGTCCGTTCTGATGCGGAAATGTCACCTAGGTGGAGCGTCGGAGAAAAACAAGGTACCGCAGCAGAGGAACGGCTTTTGAGGTATGGAGATCATCCTGGGTATACGACCCTGTGTTCAACCCAGTCCACTTTTCTCCCTCAGGCGGCTACCTTTCTTCCTGCCAGAAAGGTCACCCACCCACGCGGTTGGAGGCAGCCCCGTCGTTGCCCGCAGCGAACGAATAGAACTGATGTCTCCAAAGCATTATCTCAACTGTCTTTCCATCACGGCTACCAATCCATCTTCGACAGCCCCTCCACCTGCTGTTGTCTTGCATGGTTATGGTGCTGGTCTTGGTTTCTTCTTTCGGAACTTCCCTACGCTAGCTGCGTGGGCTGGTAGTCGCGGCACCAACGTCTATGCCTTGGATTGGCTTGGCATGGGTCGTTCTGCCCGCGTTCCCTTCCGTATAAAGGCAAAACGAGACGACATTCCTGGTCGCGTACAAGAAGCTGAATCGTTCTTTGTTGACTCCCTTGAGGAGTGGCGCGCCAAGGTGGGCGTAGAAAAAATGACCTTGATTGGACATTCGCTCGGTGCATACTTCAGCGTTGCATATGCCCTCCGCTACCCCACGCGAGTTCATAAACTCATCTTACTCTCACCTGCCGGCGTACCCCATAGTCCCGATAATCTATCGATGCCATCAAGAGAGTTGACCGATACCGGTGACTCCGGTGACTCGCCTGGTGCCCGAGCGGAGCCTGCTTCCGCCCACGAAATTCGCCACATCCGTGACCAGCAGAGAGCAATCAAGACGAAAGAAAGTCGTTCTCGGAGACTGCTCACATATCTGTGGGAGGAGGGGTGGAGTCCTTTTCAAGTTGTACGGTCGACATTGTTCTGGGGACCCATGCTCGTAGGCAAGGTTCGCCTCTTTTCTACATTCAACCGCTTAAAGAATATTTTTGCTCACGAATTCGCGCAGTATTCGAGTCGTCGCTTTACTGGTTTGACGGAAGAAGAAACCCGTGACATGCACGATTACATTCTTAACATAACCCTTGCCAGAGGTTCAGGAGAGTATTGCATATGTAAGGCTCACCTAGTTCTGTGTGCACTGCAACCTCACGGACTGTAGCTCACATTCTCGCACCATATGCTTACGCACGCATGCCCCTGGTTGACCGGGTACCTGCTTTAAAGATACCCATTACTTTTGTTTGTCAGCGCGCTGTCTCCTGTCCGAGTTTATTATTGCAACTCACCGATTTTCAGACGGTGAACACGATTGGATGGATCCTGTAGGAGGCCTTCAAGCGTTACACAGTCTCCGCCTAGCGGGTAACGAGAAAGGGCGTATGTTTGTTGTTCCTAATGCTGGACATCACGGTAAGGATATCGTACAATATATCGTTCCAGGTCTGATATACTTATATCTTGTCACGCCAGTATATCTCGACAACCCAACTGCCACCAACGATTTGCTCATCGAGGAGCTTAATCTTACTGATCAGCAACAATGACATCTTCGAATCTAGTATATTCTGGCATGGAATACATAGTGGCAACGGATATAAGCTTGGCTTGTTAGATTAATAGCCCACCCCTGATGATAGATTTGTATGGAATTTGACAGATCCCCTTGGTTCCAGTTCTTTTTCAAGAACGAAAACATCGTGCAAGTCCCTCAGGTCATGTGCTGAATACAGTTCAGGTGGATTGCTGCACCATGATGTGAATCCATCATGGCCAAAGATTTTTTCAACTGAATGATAGGTCTAGATGGCAAGCTGATTGCAGTCATCACGAAGGGTAGCAGAGAACTATACTGGCACGAGACTTGCATGCTCTGAAATAAGTAGACGAGTATGGAAGAAACTCGATAGGCAAACACCTTCCCGCCTACCCCCCTGGCGTAACCGGGAGGCGTTCTGGATAGCGAGCTTTGATCCTGGCTGCTAGGTCTGCTTCGTATATCTGATCGGGACCAAGCTGATTTCCCAGGGTAAGCCACCTTTGACACGGTCAGTATCAAAACCCGGTTCAACCGCACAAGCACTTGCCCAGGCCTAGTGTTATGCTTCCTCCCAAAAATTTCAACCTTGCGTCCTCCAGGGCACATTCGTTCAATGAGACCGTATACCTCATCTGGTTTGCGACTCGTTTCGCGCACTTCACTCACAATCACATCTGTATCAAGGCCCCGATTAACCCAACTGGGAAACTTTAAATAACCGGCTTCGTCAACATGAGTTTTGACACCGACGAGCATGTGTTCCTTTGTGTGATTCAGCCAGTGGCCAGTCCGGCCTGTGCGTATAACACGTTGTAACTGCATTGTTCAGTGTCCGAGTACGCCATTGGACTCAGAAGGATCACCTGATTGGTTTTCACCCAGATAACTTCATCCACGCGTGTGTAGCCCCAGACTCGGAGGCATTCACGACCCACTTCCATGGCACGCCCGGTGACCCACAAAAACAAGAGGCCCTCGTCTTGGAGAGCAGGAATGGGCATGGCCCGCATCTCATCGTCGGTCATTGTTCCGTAAGGCAGCTTCGCCAGACCATACGTTATCATCCTATTCTGGCGAGATGGTGCGCCAAACACCTACACTCATATGAATATCCCATGGAGGGTCCGCCATGATGACATGGAATTTTCCGAGAACTGAATAATCAAAACGTCGGAGATCGCAGTTGATCCATTGGGGAGGCAGCTACCCACGTGCAATGTGAAGAAAAGTGCATAGTCCAGTGAAAGTATGCGCATACCGTTTGCATGTCCTTGCCATCGGGTCCCATTCCGATCTCCAGCTTGAACGGATTGCCCATTTTCTGTACCTCCTTCCATCCCATACCACTGGTACTCATGACCTGGACATCCTTTTCGTCCAAGTCAACTTCGAAATGTAAGTATCGGCACGGTGCCTTTTCTTTTCCCCTGCCTCCTGCCCCAAGACCTGAAGGTAGGGAGACTCGTGTAGCGTTCCCAGACGGGAATGGTGGAATCGAGGGTGATTGGGCATATGTGGGCTCGGAGTAACAGGTATTAAGATAAGAGCAGTGGCCAAGGGACGGATCGGTATGTGGCCGAACCAGTGGTCTGAAGTGTACACGATCACAGATGAGGGAGGTAGACTGGGAGAAACCACCTGAGGTTTCTCGATGTGCCTTGGCACAATCCTCCTTGGTGATATAGGAACAAACAGGATTGAAGCTCCCGTGGGACGCGCAAAACTATGCATGCAAGTTTCTTTTCTATAGTCCTGCACACTGTAATCTGACCACATACCCGTTCGGCCAGAAGGCGCCCCTTGGCAGTAGCCCTTTGAAGGATAGCATAGACTTCTCTCAGCTCCTTGCCCAAGTTTGCAAGAGGCCTCGTAGAAGGAGGTGGTGAATGGCTGATACTCCTGGAAGAACGTTCGTCTGGGTCGTCGCCGGCTGCAGAGTCAGCTTCCTCGTCGACAGGTTGTCGCTTGCGCTTGCGAGGGTTCACCATGTCTGCCGTGGCATTCCCAAGATGAACATCGGTGATGGTTAGGACGCCGTTGTCGCGAAAGAGTGACAACCTTCCATGTTCCCAACGAGTTGAAAGACTCTCCAAGATGATCTCAAGACGGTGTAAATCCGTCAAATGTAATAGATGTGACGAGCATGTTGTAGCTTTCGAGGCAATCAAGGAAAGAAGAAGATCCATGGAGTTGATTGGGGTCGATGCCCTTCCGGACGAGAATACATCACGGACAGCTGAGCACACGGTGACAGCAAACTCGTCGTCGGCCATGAAACTTGGCGCTCAACCAACGGGTGCGTATACTGTACAAATAAGGAAATTTTCGCCAACCAGTGTGTCCAGGCAAATACAAAAGTCTGCTCGCGTCCAGGCTGAATTCATAGTACAATTGGCGACAGAGGGTGGCACAAACAGACAACGCCCTCGCCTTTTACTAGGGCGTTCCGTGGGCTGCCCTCGCTTGAATGTCGCGTTACCAATTTTTCAATTCTCAGGTTGCTCTGAGATAGCCAACTTGATGGTTGGATTTGCTTTTTGTTGCCCATCTCTTTGATTTGCCACCATGGCCCTGTCTGCATCTGCGTCGACTGCTTTTGCAGGTCTGTGGTCTTCCCTTTCGACTTCGCTAACTCCGTGGATGTGGGTATCATACTTTCCTTGGTTTGCCTCTCATTTTTTTTCTTATAGCTTCGATGTGATACAGTCGATGGGCTACTCCCATATGACTCCAGTGCAAGCAGCCACAATACCCCTTTTCATGCAGCACAAGGACGTTGTCGTGGAGGCCGTTACAGGTTCGGGAAAGACTCTAGCATTTGTCGTTCCTGTACTAGAACGATTGGCGAGGCGAGAATCTACGCTCAGGCCAAACGAGATCGGTGCGCTCGTTGTAAGTCCAACGAGGTGATCAATGTCGTTCACCCGTAGAACATGATCTCACGTGGTTCATCTAGGGAGCTAGCAACTCAGATACATTCCGTATTCTCTCTCTTCCTCTCTGCGCAGTCTGGTCCGCCGCACACAAACGAGTCCGCGCCTGCAGACGCACGGGTACCAACGTATCCCCCCCCACTACTCCTCATCTCTTCCGACGAGTCATCCCCGGCTCAAGACATCCAGCGCTTTCTAGACACTGGCGCCGACATTGTAGTAGGCACACCTGGTCGAGTGGAGGAATTTCTAATAGGAAGAGGGAAATTGGTCGTGAGTGTGAAGGAGCTAGAGGTGCTTGTCCTCGATGAAGCAGATAGGTGGGATCCATGGATGGATTATAAATTGTCTCCCTCACGCCTGTCTTGATTTCGAAGGCTCCTTGACTTGGGCTTCCAGAACACATTAACTCGTATTATAACGCACTTACCGAAGCAGAGACGGACAGGACTTTTCAGTGCAACTATGACAGATGCCGATGCATTGTCGGAGCTTGTGCGAGTAGGATTGCGGAATCCCGCTCGTGTGGTCGTCAAAGTCCAATCCAAAAAGTCCAAGAAGCGGATCTCGGACGGCAAGCCAGGAAGAGGCGAAGTCATTGAAGAGAGGAGGATACCTGCAGGGTGTGTCGACCATTTTCTCGCTTGTGTTTTCACGTTTAAAAGTTAGCTGACTCTCTGTAGACTCCAAAACTTTTACATCAATTGCCGGACGTCCGAAAAATTGATACAACTTGTGCGGGTCATCGAGCACGAAGTTTTGTCGTACAGAGCATCCCATTTTATCGTCTACTTTGCCACTTGTGCATGTGTGGACTATTTCTACAGAGTGAGGTTCTATGTTCAGCTTCAATAATCGAGGAGAGGCGTCTGATAGACCGGCTAGGTTCTCCCGAAACTTCTGCCCCCCAATTCAAAGCTCTTTTCCTTGCATGGTCACCTGCTTCCACTTACCCGGACGCGCGCTCTTTCAGCCTTTTCGTCCTCTCTCTCATCTTCAAGCTCGCCTTCGATACTTCTCGCAACAGACGTTGCCGCAAGGGGGCTAGATATACCACATGTTGACGTCGTAATCCAGTTTGACCCACCCATCGATCCCAAAGGATTTTCGCACCGCTGTGGAAGAACGGCTCGTGCAGGAAGGAGCGGACGAGCGTATGCATTTCTCGTTGGCAGAGAAATTGAGTACATTGGTGCGTTTCACCGTTTGAAATTTTCATTGTCGTTGATGTGATCCCCACCCGCAAAGATTTCCTTGCGGTGCGCAAGATTCCAATACGAAAACACCCTGTCATCCAGGCTGGAGGCACCCTTCCAGCACAGGGCTCGAGTGAGCCTGAGCTGGATGATCCGGCTGTCACGTCGTTTTTATCTCGAATACGAGAAACGGTTTTGACAGACCGTGCTCTATACGACAAGGTACTTGGTGCAAATTCCAACTGTGGGCTGTGAGGTTCATGAGCGCATCATAGGCAGCAAAGGGTTTCGTGTCTTTTGTGCGGGCGTATTCGAAGCATGAAGCCTCGTATATCTTTCGAATAAAGGATCTCGATCTCATCGGCGTAGCCAAGAGCTTTGGGCTTCTCCGTCTGCCGCGGATGCCCGAGCTCAAGGATGTGAACAAAACGGAGTGGGAGGATGCATCTCTGGACGTGAGCCATTCAATTTTCGTTATTCCGCGTGGCGCTTGTGCGGTTTTGACTCGTGTCGCAGTGGAACGCCTACGCTTATGCCGATAAGGCGCAGGAAGCTAAACGTCGAGAATCACAGTGCAAACCACAAGTCCAGAAAGAGTCGAGCGAAAGTCGTGCTGCAAAACGCAAGCGGAACGCCCCATGGAGCCAGCAAGCGACAGATAAAGAAGAAAAGAAGGAGCGGAAGCTGAAAAGGGATAGAAAGCGACAATGGCTCAGGTCTCAGGCGACCGCTAACCACATTATAGTGACACCCGCCAAGTCTCAATCAGCCGAGGACAGCCAGGATGATGAGGATGATTGGGATGAACTTGCCAAGGAAGAGCGGCTCGCAAAGAAGGTGCGCAAGGGAACAGCCACACAACAAGTCTTTGATACGGAGTTTGGAGACTTGTAAGAAGCTCAAAGACTCCATTACCTCTCTCCGAACTACAAAATAGATAAATAAACAAATACTTATCAGGCGACTGAACCCCCGTGGTACCAGTGGTTCTATGTGAGCATGACAAATGAAGATGTGGATATGTTATCTCGGGCTGCATCATGTCCATCATAGACTTGTGTCACTGAGCAGGTCTACAATTGCGGACGGAGCAACGGGCGCATCTGTCGTACCGTGGTAAGCGCTTTCAACAGAGCGAGAGTGATACTGATGGCATACCATTTCAACAAAGATCGGTAACAGTGCTGGAATATGTCTCAATTCAGGGGGTTGGGTTGTTCCTGTTGCATTCTGCCTCAGCTTGCGGGGGAGTCGTCGGGGCGATGGTGAAGAAATGGGGCCATGTTCCGGAGACGAAGTCAGATGGCCCGTCGAACGTTTCCTGGAAAGGCTTGCGGAAGGTGATCCGGGAGGATGCGGTGGGAGCGGTTTATCTAGGTGAACGGGAAGCGGTGGAACTGGCGGAACATCTGCCAAAGGGTGAAGTTTGCCCAACAGTTTCACCGACTTGACACTATGTAGCGAAAACGACCTCGGCCTTGGAGCCCCCCTCTGAGTTGTCTCAACTCTGGAGGGAGGTAGCTGTACCGTCGAGGGGCTGACAGAGGGAGTCTGTGGAGTGTCCTCGTCGCTTGTACCGAAACCATCACTGTCTTCGTCGTCATCATAGTCATCATCATCACTGTCCTCGTCGTCCTCGTCACTTTCTTCTGCAGCAAGCTCGTCCGCGTTAGCCCTTACCAAATCATTTAAGACAAATTCTCTCGCAACACTGTTTATTAAATCCTGTGTTGCCTCGTCTTGTGCATCCGCGTCCGACTCCGCGCCTTCCCCACTCTGGGTGCGTCTAAACCTGCTCCTGAGCTTTTCTTCATGTGCGATCTTGCTTAGGTAGTGCCAGTGGATCACCTTATCGACCTCTTCCATGATCATTGCCCTCTCTTCACCTCCCGCAGGCAGCAACGTCTCGAGTGCAATCTTGTTGTCTTCACCTAGGCTGGGCGCACCGATGCCCTCGCGAATCGCAGTGAGGAATTGCTCGATCCATCTCATGAGATTGTCGAATAGATCTTTCCCCTTGGAATGGACCTTGTGCACAAAAAGGTAGAAAGACTGCTCGTGCCGATCCACGAGATCAATGAAAGCTTGCACGGTAGAAGAGGGGTCTGATTGTGACACTAAATAGGATTAGAATAAGTAGATAAACACGACGGCATTAAGTCAACTCACGATCTTCCGTCTGTTCAACTGTGTGGATGAGGTCGTCGATAAAGTTCTGCAAGTCCCCTAACGATTCCGCGATGCTTGCTGCTCTGTACACTTGAGCAAGTGGCGTGTAAAAAATAGTGATGATGTCCTTGAGCAACTCCGCCGTGACACCCTATGTATCAAATGAGTGAGCGAATGGCGAGGCGTAATGCAACAAATCTCGCCTCAAAGATGAGCGCAATCAACTGCTCCCGATCCCTTAGTCTTGAGTATAGCTTGATGAGGACCCTTAGGTCTTCATACAACCAAGCTTCCTCGTCAGTAGGTCCCTCTTCGCTATCGCTCCCATCTTTCTTGCCCCTCCCCTGCCGTTGCCTCTCAGCCATCCACGCTGCCCACTTCCTCCAAGCCCTGTCCACCCGCACTGCAAGCGACCTGGATAACACCGGTTCCTCGCCTCCCATCAGAACGACCCTCAAAATGTGAGTATGTTCAAGCCGGGCATCCGTGCGATACATCTCCTGGATTTTACGAGGGGCATAGACGAACAGACGAACTTTCTCACAGAGAGTGGGAGAGTTTATCTTGGCAGACACATGTTCAATGTAAGTGTTCAAAGATCTGACTTCTTCAGTGAGGGAAGAAGTGAACATGCTACATGGCATTTTGATGAGGGAGGTAACAATTGCAAGCAAGAAACATACCGTTGAAGGAGGCTACGGCCACCAAAGGGCTGTGCAAGAAAGATGTTGAGAACACTTCGTATCATTGCCACTGGGTTGCTTATCTTGAGTGCTGCCTTGAGAAGGAAGTAGGGCATGAGCCCGTGTGTACGTTTCAGACTGGCAAATGTCTCTGAAGAATTGTCAGAAGCCACGAATGTCTGGAATATCGTCGACGCAAATCTGTAGCAAGCATGGGGGAGACATATAAGGTCGAGGGGGGCGGTGAGGAGGGAAGGGAGACAGACGAAATCCTCGCCCACTCCAGGACGGCCTGATAATTCTCTGGCAATTCTCTGATGTGTGGTGTGATCTTGACGATTGCAAACACGTGGCTAAGACCATCTGAGCGGCTATCAATTAGCTTGAAAGAGGACGACAGGCAAGAGAAAACATCACCTTTCCCGACGATTTCGCCCCTGACAGTCCTGACGGCTTCTCTGAGTTGGTCAACCCTTGCACCGATCTCTCGTACGAATTCCTTCCTAGCCTGTTCCCTAACGCGATCAGCCTGTTCCCTGCGTCGGGCATCCTCCTGTTCCTGCGGGGAAAGTGTGGTAGGACCGCTGAGGAGAAATGAACGGAGAACAGGTGAAGAGGAAAAGGGAGGGGTTGCGAGCAAGGTATGGAGATAAGCGCGGAGAGTGAGACGATTTTTCTCTCTACAGAGACGGGTCGGTGTATTTTTTTCATCATTCAATCGGGCGGCATAAAAGTTGCCAGGGATGGAGAGATTCTGGGATGAAGGGTCTGATAAGGGACCCTCGGAGGAGAATGTAGGACCTGAAGGTATGGCGATGGTAGGAGAGATGGGGACATCGACCGCTGTGCGGTCCTTGGGAGGTGGGGATGGCACGATAGAGTCGGAGTGGGCTTTGCGGAGCTGGAAGGTGTGAGAGGGTAGGTGGGAGGGAGACTAAGAGACGGACCTCATCTGCAAGCGTTCTGAAATCGCCGTAACGACGGGAAACGCACACTTGCCTATCGTGAGAGAGGGTTGTGCGGATGAGGAACTCCTGGAAGAGGTTCGAGCCTTGTGAGGGATGACGAGAGGGTGACATACCTCGTGCACACGAGACCGGACGCGGCCCCTGTCTGTTACTGTGCGGACGGAGACGATGTTGACGTGAAAGAGGGTGGAGTGAGAGCTGTGCTTTGCGAGACGCTTGCTGACGGCGCGCTCGAGGGACTGGAGGTCAGCCTGGGAAAGTCTGATAACATCCTCTGATTCATCGAGCCTGATGGTGGAGGTGAGAAACATGGCGAGATTGCGCTCGATCTTGGCCATTAGTTTGCGGGGGGCGGGATCCTGGGAATCGGAGTCGTCGAGAATGGATTGGGAGAGATTGCGGGCGAGGAGGCTGTCGACAAAAGGCTGGAGCTTGTCGGAATAGAAGTTGTTTGGTGCGGCGGCCAAGAAGGGGAAGGAGAGGACAAAGTGGCGAAAGAAGTACTTGAGAAAGGGAAGGTCGAGCCTGGTCGTGCGAGAACGGGGTGGTGCGAAGGGCGGCCCAAGGTGGGCGAGGGTGGAGACATTGTCAGCAGGGGCAGAGGTGAGATCGGCGAGCTCTCTACTGAGTTGGAGGAGGACGAGGGACTTTTTGAGGTAATGGGCGCGGTGCGGTGTGAGTTCTAGGGGGAGGACACGGGAGGACATTGAGGAGGAGAGAAGTAGATTACGTCATGTACTACGACTACTGGCTATTAGGCGTGTAGACTTTATGGCCCTTGTACGTCCGCCTGTTAGGCTCGTCGAGCAGCTTTTTGAGCTTCCCGGCGACCTCTTTGACGCCTTGACGACACTCTTCCATACCACGCCAGGTGGCTGCGACACTCCAACACTCGGAGCAGGCCATGGACGCCTCGTTGACAGTGTCGAGTTCGAGCTCGCCGCGGTGGTGGAGAACGACGAGGAGGTCGGCGAGTCTGTTGAAGCCGGTCTGCCATGTTGCGATGCCCCCATCGGGGTTGGTGGAGGCGTCTGTGATGAGGTACGAGGAGGCAAGACCGATGGCGCGTCGGAGGACGGCCTGGTCAATCGTTCCTCCTTCGCGGGTTATCTTGGCGAGGACGTCGAGGACGAATTGTGCAAAGTCAGTTGGATGATTCTGGCCCTACGCGGGTGTGAGTGTGGATGTAGTACGAGACGAGATGGACATTCCTGCATGCGTATCTGGATGGGGGGGAACATGGCAGCATTTATGAGAAGACCGGATGGGTCCATGCTGGTGAGGTGTTGAGGAGAGGGAGGGGACTTGCCTTGGGATGCGTTGATGTGGTGGTTGTCGACGAACAACTCCCCTCTCTCCCTCATCCCATGTCGCTTCTCGCCCTCTTCGTCCCTCCTCCTCCCCTCCTCCCCGACGACTACTCTGGCACCCAGTTTCGCTGGCGTTTCCTCGTATTCAGACCCGCTCGTTCGTCGTTTCTTTCCCTCATTCCCTCTCTCTCTTATCGCCGCCCAGTTTTCGTCACACAGGCTTGCCTCTTGCTTGGCGTGCTCCTCTATCTCGCCTTCGCTCTCTACGGCAAGCACCGTAACCAGCGCAAGGCCAATACCCTCTACAACGCCCTCCGCCCTCTCTTCGCCCATAACTTCTCCGCCCCCGCCTCCTCCTCGGGCATCATCTCAGATGGTCCAACCGACTTTTTTGTCTTCTCCACTGGCAGACGCGCCGTCGCCTCCCTCCACTCCGTCTTTTCTTTCATCCCCCGCCAGGACCCACTCGATATGCTCTTCCATTCCCTCTGGCAACTCTACGACCTCCGTTACCATCCCCGCGACCATCTCTCCCTCGACTTTCTCCTCGATGCCGACACGGCCGCTGCATTCCCAGACTTTGTATGGGCCATCGTAAACAAGTCCGAACTCACCACCATCAAGGACAATCGCTGGGATCTCGTCCGTTCTTTTTCTTGCTCTCCTTACTCTCCTCACTCTTCTCGCAGACATTCACTCGTACCACCGATCACCCCTCTCTCCCACCCGCCTTCTCTCTCATGTCCGAGTTTGCAGACATCTCCGACGTTCTCCTCAAACTTCGTCTCAGCCCTTCCACCACCCTCTCAACTCTCCTTGCAACGTCGCCCTTCCTCACCTACCTCCGCTCCTTCTCCATAACTGACCAGCCCCACGAAAGACCCCAATCAGCTACCTCCTACGTCGCACAAAAACACTCCACCAAACGTGTCTTCCTCGACATCAACCTTCCCGACCCTCAACGCACCAACGACATCCTTCCCCTTGTCGATACCGTCTTTGCTCTCGTCGATCTACTGGCAGCCGGAAAAGTTGTCTTGCGCCCAGAGACACGGACAAAGCTCAAAAAGGTGAGAGAAGACGTAGAAAAGGAAATCAGAGGAGAAGAGACCAGGGAAAAGAAGGAGGAGGTCTGTCTCTGTCTTCACACCATTCTCCACTTTCCTCATCCTTGCTCTAGGCTGCTGAGGAGAAAAAAGCCGCCAAACACAAGGCCGAACAAGATAGGATCGCAACCCTCAGTGCCGCCGAGCAGAAAAAGGTCCTTGTCCTATCTTTCACGTCTCCGCTCCCGTCTCACATCTCGATCATCAGCTTCTTGAGCGCACCCACAAACGCGCTCTCAGGAAATCTCAGGGCAAGGTCGTCCGCAAGGCATAGTTCCTTCCTCGTCTTCAGTGGCAACATAATTTTCGCTACATCCTAGTTTCAGCCTTTCAATCATAGAATTAAAGCCCTCCTTCATGTGTGATACATTCTCCCTAAGTATTTGTCCTCTGGTGTCTTATAGGTAAAGGCGGATCAAGCATCAACCCCAACACGACCGTCCCCCAGAATCGCACCAGGTGAGGGTTCCCTCGTAGCAGGTACACTCGGCCCACCCACGTCCGCTTCACCTTTCACAATCCCCAATCTTGCTCCCCAACTCATAAACACTCGCAACAGCCACGTCGGCCCCATCCCTTCTCTCTCCCCCTCCATATCATCTCCCAGCCTACCCGTCTTCTCGATGCCGGATTCCCGCTCACTCTCTGTCTCGTCTTCAGTCTCCGAGTGTTCTCCGTCTGCGATGATCACCCTCTCTTCTTCCGCCTCCGATTCTGTACGTCCCAAGGCATCCACGGAACACTCTGTACCATCAAGCCTCCATTGCGATGTCCATCGCCGTCGTCCTTTGCCCTTACCCGTCCCTCGTCCCCTTGGACCTGTCTCCTTCCCGACCGTGCTGGGTCCGTAGCCACCAACGCCCAATACATTCTCTCTCCCGAATACGACGCTCCGCAACTCCCACACCTTCCTCCTCACCTCCCTTGTTGAAGCCCACATGTCGTCCACTCTCAGCTGCGCGGCTTCGTACTGGAGGGCTGGCACAGGTGGAACTACCGGAAGGGCGTGGAGTGCGGCCACAACAGGCGTGAGGCCCAGTGGAGTGTGAGCCTGGAATGCGGATAGCCGTGAAGCAGGCAAGGTGGGCGAGATCGCAGGGCCCATGGCAGCTGGGTCAACCGACGCAGCAGGACGGTGAGAGGTAAGTGCATCGATCATGGGTTTATGTGTTGTGTGTGCATTGCGGAGCGCAGTCGAAACATGAGCAAGCGTCGTTGTAAGGTGCTGTTCGCTGCGTCAAAGTCTGGAACTGAACATGAAAACAACATCCAAACCTCGAGACATTTTATAACCCCTTCTATATGTGCCTCTCGCCTCCGCATCATAAGAATCTGTCCGCACAACTCGACATCTATGCTCATCCAGTCCATACGAAGCATAGGTATGTGCTGCACGGAAGTAAGATCGTGGAAAGTGTGTCTTTTTGTAAGTCAGCAGATCACATCTCAGCGATCAACTATGCGAACATATTCGAAAAGACACACCGTCTAGTCCGACGCAGACCCACTCTTCTTCTCTCCCTCGGAATACCTTCTTGTGGAACCTGTGCTTTCCACCACGCCTCTCCACGGCCTCCTATGATACGCTCCCACTCATTCCAGGTCGGAACCTTTTGCCCCCTTTCGCCTACCCTGCTGTCGTAGCCATGCCTTCGCGACTCTAGGGAGTCGCCAAGTCGCTGCTCATTCTCAGTACCAACGAGGTTGGCAGAACTAACGTCCGTAAAAGCACCGAGAGTGAACGGGTTGCGAGTTCGTGAGACAGCTGGGTACCGGAAAGTCGTTCGGTGGTAAATCGATAACCCTTGCGCAAGTCGTCGAACAACGTACATGCTGGTGACACCTGTCCACTACTCAAGAGTTCGTCTTCGTCCCCGTTATCACTGCAGTTAGGGGCTAAAAATGATCCGAAAACATGAACAACTAGATAGAAACTTACTGTGATAACACAACAGTGGGAACTCCAAGACCCCGGAGCTCTGAGGCTGGGTGTACGTGTCCTGATGAAGACGACTGTGTGGACAACGGGATGGCAACAGACGACGTACGACCCCCCGGTTTGATGGGAGACGAAAAGTCGACCGATTTCTTGGAGCGATTGATCCTGTGTGCATCAAGACAATGTTTGCTCGATAATCATACTCCGAAACTTACCCTGTCCACATCTCGAGTCGTTTCTGCACCTTTCCCGACCATGCCCCTCCGAAAGCCAGTTCGTCGTCACCGAAGTTCTTCGTCACGGGGTCGTCCAAGTCGCTCAATGCAGATCTGTCCTTATCCTTCTCCCAACTCCTTTCTACATCTCTCTCGCGATCTATCCCCCGGTAGAGCCCCCTCCCTCCCGCACGCTCTCGCATCCTTCCAAGGACCTCGACTTTGCCAGACCACAACGCTTTCAAACTACCCCCTACTCTTTCCTTCTCAGTCGCGCGTTCTCTCAAGTTCTCTCCATCCTTGCCCAATTTCTCCTTGTCTCGTTCCCTCTCTACATCCCTATCCTTTTCACGTTCCTTGTCGCGGGCACGGTCACGGCCACTGACAACCTCTTGAATGAACACCCCCAAATCAGTGGTAGGTGCGCCGACAGAACCTGGCCCACCTCCCGACCCACTCACACCCACTCGCCCCACCAGTCCTATAACACGCCCTCCAAGCCATTTCCTCTCCTCATCCGTCGCCTCGGAGTCGGAGGTTGGATCTAGTTTCGACAAGATAACACGATGGACCTTCCGGGAGTCCGAATGTCGAAGTTTAGCATCATGCTGGGAAAGCAATAACTTGTGCAAGGCGAGGGTGAGGTAGGTGATGGATGTAGGCACGAGTCCCGAAGTGGGGTTGGGGACGGTAGGCGAAGAATGTGTCGATGGAGTGGGGATGAAGGGACTGCTCATCGAGGAGGAAGGGTTTATCGTTGATAAAGTGACCGCAGGAGTGAATGGCTGGCTTGGTATGGCAGGCGAGGCACTCAATGATGTGTTTCCGCTCCGAAGCCCCGAATTGGAGTTCTCGGATTGCACGGACATGGTTGGCAGTGGGAGCGTCTGTGTGCTACCGTTGTTTGCGATGGTCTGGGAGTGTGTCCATAATGACAAAACATGTAGAAACTCGTATGGATGCAGAAAGGGGTCCTTGGTGACAGTCGGCACCCAGGTCGCAAGCCTGTTACGCGTCGAAAGAATGAACGATAAAAGTGCAGCAATCACACTGGGATCTGCTACACGCTCCGTTGACTATACCCAGGTGTGTTGGCATGTAACACAATATCAACGCAAGAAAGCACCCACCTCTAAGCCAAGCAAACTTTCGCCGATCTCGGCGACCCATCTACGTAACCCATCAATAGTTACATCACACAGCAATCCATCAAACACTGCCGCGGAGGCGTACGAAGGCATCAAGGGAAACATGCCGCATATCGCAAGTGCTGCCTGTAGGAGCTTGACCAGCTCAAGCACGTAGGTCGTAAAGAGTGAGTGCCGCGATGGACCTGGCATAACAATAGCACAGGATGGTGAAGAAGGGAGTGTCGAGACTCCGGAAATAGCAACTGGAAGCGCGATGATAGGCTGCGAGTGCGTGCGTGCGTGTGTGCGAGAATGCGATTTGGATCGAAAGGTACCAGTAGGTGGCAGTTCATCGGACAGGAAATACGTTGACTTGAACCGATCCTTCGTTGTATCACTACCGAAAAAGCTTGGTCGAGCACGCCCACACAGTAAGGACATATGATACCTTGTTTCCTCGAGGGTGACTGCACTCCGACCGCTACACCCCATGCGAAGTAGATTTATGTTCGAATAGAGCCGCTCTTGCACAGAGAGAAAGTCGCCGTTAGGAATATGCACGATGGTGTAGTCAGAGCGGAAGTGAGCGAGGGAAGTCACCATGAGTGTTCCCTGTGGTGTCTATACGTCCATGAGTACACACGTTACGGAAGGGCTCATGTGGAACTCTCACTTCTCTAGGCCTTGCACCATCCTGTTTGCGCAAGTGCTGCACAGCTGCCTTGAATTCAGCCTCGGCCTCCGCAGGGGCCATAGTTGAGGGCGGACTGAGCGCAGTTACAATGATCTAGTGCAAGTGTTTGTCAAGCACGAGATGAAATGCAGCCAGTGCCGAGACATGCCTTGTGCGAAGGGTCACCGGTGTATACTGTCAGCACGGTTACCGGTCGGGTACGCTCCACTATCCTGAAGGACCATCGGACGACAAGCTCTAGGCACCGATGCATGTACTCACCATTTCTCAACAGCATATACCTGGTAACCTACGAGCTCCATTCGCTCGACAGCGATCTCGAACCGGCACTTGCGTCCAACCCAGCGTTCTCCATCCGTAGCCTCACCCTGCTCGCTGTTACAAATCGCCGGAAGGTATGCAAGACCAGATTTATTCACGGAGGTAGCCGTGGAGCCCGAGCGAGAACGCACACCAGATAATCGGCCCGCCGTGGGTCTCATACGTGGGGAGCGGGACGGGAGAACAGGTGAGGGCGCTGGATGCGATGTTGGCGAACGAACTGTTGGCATTAACAGACGTAATGACGGACCAGGAGCCTCGCTCGGCTTCGCCATGAGCAGTAGACAATCAATCACAGTCAGTTACATCATTAAATGTGACGTCGGTGTGACGAAACGTGACAGTTTTGTGACTAAAAGTCACGCTTGCGGACTACCATACATGGACATACAACAAATGGAGAGGTAAAATAAAATAAAAAGACGAGTGAGGTGATGCACAGTGCTGAAAGATGGGGTAGATGGTAGATGATAGTCTAATGTGCCCGCACAGAAAAATTAGGAAGTTGTGGATTACATGCAAGACGAACGGGGATGGCAGCCCATGTGGTAGCAACTACAGCACCGTGCAACCACTCGTAAACCACCTGAAGGGTTCGTCAACGGTATTCGCCGTAGAAGCAAGCAAGCAAGAAGACTGACCAATTGCTATTCAGTTGCTCGATCCAACCCACCACCATTCTCAACCTCAAGCGCGCACTCTTCACGGGCAAGAGTTTTGCTTTCTCGTGTTCATCTATGGGGAGGACCATTCCCATCCAGAACGAAAATGCACCAGGGTCAGTGTCGGGAGGCTGCGGTCCATAAGTGTAGTTCAGTCGCTGGACGACCCAAGGAGCTGTTCCAGCACGAAGTTGGCTCAAAAATGCGTGACAGGTAGCTAGGAGTGCTGGAGTAGAAAGGAAGTGTCGGGATGCTCGAGATAGGGCTGAATCCTGAGAGCAAGTGGCAGAAACGGGCGACGGAGGTGGAGAAACGTGGTGTGCTATCCGAGTGAGTAAAGATTGAGAAGGGGAGCGAGTATCGACATGTGCAGGATGGGAAGACGAGGGTGAACTATCGTCGTCTTGGGCTGCCCACTCTGCAAGATCGTCGTCATAGTCATTGATGCTCTCGACCCTACCGATCATATAACCGTCCAGGGAGCCTTGTTCTAGTATTCGGAAGCGATGGATTCCCCAAGTTTCGACCATGCTACGGCCATCGGAAAGCATCTGAACGCTCCTTATTTCGAGCATGGTGCCAAACTCGGAGCCAACATTTGCACCATGGCCAGGGATTGGGGCAGCACGAGGGGGCATGATCATTCCGAACGTTGGGGAAGGTTTCTCAAGACAGCGGCGGAGCATCAAGCGGTAGCGAGGCTCGAAAAAGTGGAGGAGGGTGGGCATACCCGGGAATGAAAGCTGACAGACGAAGATGGGCGTGTCCAGACGAGCATCGCGTTCTTCGCGTTGCATTGCATCGCCACGAGCAGCATAGGCGTCAGAGAAGGCTCTGAGGACTGGAGGAAAAAAGGTGAAATGGGATGGAATGAAAGGTGGGAACAAGCTCACGAAGGGAAAGAATGACCTTGTTGTAGGGGTGTTCCTGAAAGTAGGCGAAGCCGGGAAACTCTTGGCGACAGAGAGGACAGAGCATGCTGTGATCGAGAGAACGCTGGAGACACTTTGAACAAAAAGTCTGCGGGAGGTGAGATCTGGGTGGAGGGGGGAGAAGGGGGACGTACGTGTTGACAGGGAGTGGTGACTGGTTGGTAGAGCAGCATGAAACAAATCTCACAGGTGAGCTCGGAGGCGAGAGCTTTCTCAAAGTCGTGGAGGGGCGTCGATGACGTAGAATCCGGACGGTGGCGATGCGGCCGGGCATCGCGGGAAGGATGGGAGGGGTCGTCGGGATCTGAATCGTCATCGGAGTTGCGGAATGGGTCGGGGAAGCGAACGGGGAGATCTTGTGGGGCGTGGAGGAGGTGGATGATGTTGTTTATCCTGACGTCGGGGCCGCGAGGGAAGTCATCGGAAGGGAGGCTCTGGTTGGAGAGGGGGGCAGGGTAGAATGCGACACGGGAGGAGGAGGGGATATTGGGAGCGATAGAATGCTGCTGGGTAGAGCAGCCAGGGATAGGACAGAGCGGGGAGTGGAGGTGGTCGGCACAGAGGGAGTGGCCACAACGGAGCGTGGTGGGGGCGGAGAGGGGAGAGGCTGGGGGGCAGTGGGGGCAGTAGAAGATGGGTAGGAGGTCTCGGGGGGAGGGGAACATGGCGGCGGCGGAGTGGCAGGGGAAGGAAGGGTATTAGTAGGCCCTGGTGTCGATGGCGGGGACGAATCAGACACGCGCGCAGACAGCGAACGAGCAGCACGTAGACAGCACGCACGACGTCGGCGGGGGGATCCGTTCGACGTCCGCAACAACGCGCTCGCCATCACGATCTGTTCCCGAGATCGAACGGGTCACGTGTACAGACGAATTTGACATTTCGCAAAGAAAAACAAACATATCATACGCTACAGATTGGACGCATTCGTTACCGGCCAGTCGCTGTCCGTCCGTGAGCGCACGCAACTCGGGCCTGCTGCAGCGACACGCACTATTCAGACGTCGACCTCTTGTACCCATACCGCTTGATGAACGCATCCAGTTGCAACGGTCCACGTGACCCATATGGGTAGGGCAGCGGCGTCGGCGGGGCACCCGTCTTACCGTCAATCCAGTGCAGGATTGGTGTGAAGATCTGTCTCTCGCCATCAGCTACCGCCCCCACCACAACCACCCATCACTCACCTTCCACGCCACATCCAGCTCATCGTCTCTCACAAAGTTCGAGTGATCGCCCTTGAGTGCATCCAAGATGAGCGCCTCATATGCCTCGGGGATCTTCGAGTCTGTGAACCGCCTCTTGTAGGTCAGGTCCATCTCCGTCGGAACTGCCCGGAACGAGTATCCAGGCGTCTTCGTATTCAACTTCAGATACACCGCTTCGGACGGCTGGATCCGCACCACCAGCTCGTTCCGCGAGATGTCTGCAAAGATCCCCTCCGTCACATCTTTGAACTGCACACGAATCTCCACCTTGGCCTCGTTGAGCGCTACATCCACACATCCAGTCACACATGAATGCCACCCTCTGCCAACCGTACGTACCTTTTCCTGCTTTCAGGATGAACGGCACCCCGTCCCACCTCGGGTTCTTGATCCAAAGCACCGTCGCCGCGAACGTGGGGCAGACAGACTCCTTCGGCACAGTGTTGTCGTCTAGGTAACCCGGCTTCCCGTTCGCCGCCACATACTGACCCAGAAGCGTGTCCTCGAACTTGATCGGTGGAATCGACCGTAGCACCTTGACCTATCGCACGTCGTGAGAACAGGGCCACAATGACGTCCGTGGCACTGCACACCTTTTCGTCTCGGATATCCTCCGCGCTGAACGACACTGGGCGTTCCATCGTCAAAATGCTCAGGACCTGCAGCAAATCTAACACGCGCGTGCGTCAGTGTGAGTCCGTCATTCCTACGCCTTCCTCTGCAGTACGCACGATTCTGCAAGACATCTCGGATGATACCAAACTCGTCAAAGTATCCCCCGCGACCTTCCGTCCCAAATGGCTCCTTGAATGTGATCTGGACGTTGGCGATCGAGTTTCTGTCCCACGCAGCATTCATAGCAACGTTCCCAAATCGTAGCACAAGCATGTTCTTGACCATCTCCTTGCCTAGATAGTGGTCGATTCGATAGGTTTCGTCCTCCTTCCACGAATCCTTGAGTGCTCTAAGAAGGCTCCTGCACGATTCGAGGTCCTTTCCAAACGGCTTCTCGACAATGATGCGGTTGATGCCCTTGATGGAGTAACAGCAGTCTTTGATGTTTTTCGCGACAGGGACGAAGACGGAAGGTGGGAGGGCAAGGTAGAACACACGATTGACATCGCGGGTTGCATATCCACTCTCGATCTCCTCGAGATGTCTCGTCAAATTCGTGAACGATTCGGCATCTTCGTAACCGCCGGCGACATAGGTCGACAGCTTCTTGAACTCGTCGAGGTTGGCCGCGATGGTGGTATCTTCATTCGGGTTCTTGATGTAGGATGTAATACGTCTATGATATTCTTCCGTGTCCATTTTTGTGCGGGCATAGCCGACGATATGGACACCTCTGGAGAGATGACCAGTTTGATAAAGGCCAAACAAGGCGGGATACGTCTGCAGTGCACATGAAAAAGGGTATGGAGTAAGAGGTGGGGAAATGGTAGACCTTCTTCTTGGCCAAATCGCCAGATGCTCCAAATACTGGCAATGAAGTAGCGGATCAGACAGAGCTAGAGATAAGGGAAAGACAGGGGCGCACCTATGATAGTGGTGTTTTCTCTGAGTGCAAGACCGCTGGTTTCCATGGAAGGGATGGTCCCCGAACGGAGACGCTGCTGTGGTGGGGACATGGTGAGGAGGAGGATGCGGCTCAGAGGACGCGGGGGAGGGGCATCAGTACTTGCTCCGTCAGCGAATACCCAAAGCGGAAACTTGGCAATGAACCCCCATGGCTGACTCTGACCCCACCATCAAGCACTTTCAGGACCTCGTCTCCCCCGCATTTGCAGACGCAGACCCCACCGCACTCCACATACGCGCCAGTGCCCTCCTCGCTCGTCTCAAGGCCCTCAACAGAGCCGCCAACGCCACTACCCGCGCACACAAACAAGCTACTGCAGATGCCCGCCAGGACATGGACCAGACGCACCTCGGCCTGCAGAATCTCCTCTACGAGAAGCGCCACCTCGAGCGCGAGATCGACAAGTGTCGCCAATTTGCGTATGCTCTCCCCTTGACCCTCTGCTGCAATTACCTTGAACCCACCCAGCTCCATCTACCAGGATGTCCCCCTTCACTCCCTCCCAGAGTTCCAGGAACTCGCCCCGCCGGAGGCTCGTACCCCGGATGTTCTCGAGAACACGCATCAACTGATGCTCAATCGTCTCAGTTTTGAGCTTGCAGAGCGGCAAAGGTAACGTCATCGTGAACCAGCTCCTTTGGTGAAACGGCTTTACAACGCCTCATCAGACTCGATCTCCGACGCAAGGACCTCATGGGCCAAAAGGAAGAACATCTCAAACAAAGCAAGATCAAGCTCGCGACAGTAGAAAGTGTCAAAGTGCAGATAGACACGCTAATGAAGGTGACACTTTCCTATTTCTGTAGCGTCCGTTCGTGCTCATACTTTCTTAGGCCGCTGCAGATATTCAGAAAAAAGTTGATGAACTGGTCCCACCTGTGGTTTTGTCACCCGCGCCCACCACCCCATCTCCCAGCTAGCCGAGCGTGATCCAGCTGGACGAGTAAGCAAATTTGGCTACTTTGTTCGTGCGCCTGGCACTCTCCTTAACGTTCGACTGTCGAGGAAGGTACATATTCCGAACAAGTCAACGAGGCAGGTGAAAGTTCCCTAGATAACAGTACAACAGGTGTGCGACAGATTGCGAGAGTACGTAGTGGCACCGTGATTAGGAAAAAGTAGGGGAGTTAAATTGAATCCGAGGGAAGGGGTATTCTCCTCAACTCTCAATCGCAATAGGATGTTTCTGGAGATGTGATAGCAATGTACACAAGGTCAGAGATGGAAGGTGTGAGTCAATGTGGTGTGCTCGAGGGGCATTAATGTTGGATGGCGGCCAACAGGATGTAGATCATCAGGAGTCGTCGACTTCCTCGTTGATGCTGCCAACATCACTCATTTCTGCGTCATCCTCCTCCTTGCCCTTTTCTGTAGCGTCAACAGCATCCTTGGTTGCAAACCGCTGCACGTATTCTGCACAGGGAGACAAGAATAAGCACTTGGCCTGGAACTAACATTTACCCAGTTTACTTGCCCTTAACTTTAGCTTCATACTCTTTTGGGTGCCGCATCATCAGTGCCGCTGCTTCCCCATTGAGGGGATCGTTGGGATTTGGGTAGCGGAGGAGTTGCGGCAAAAATACTTCAAAAATGTTGATCATATCTTGACCACGGTTCATCCACGGAGCCATGCGTGATGTTGAAGCACACACGCACCGAACATAGGCGACCAAGTTTGGTTGATGACGTCCAAACACACTGAGCCACTCCTTCACGTTGCGTCGATCAGCACTTCAACTACTTCGGCTGGCAATGGCCACTTACAGTTCGTCGATGTTGGGGTGAAATATCTTGTTCATAAATCCAATACTGGGAGATTTGTATGGATAATCAGCTTGCAGCTCAACGTGTATCTTCCATATTCCGCCCGCAAACGGAGCTGCGAGATGCGATTATCGGGGCGAGTCGCGAGGACACAGAGCAACTCACTTTCTGGTGGTCCGTGGAAACGGACATAGAACTCACGCATGCTATCGTTTACAAGCGTGACTTCATAATCCGACATCAAACTACAGGAAGCCAAGGTAAGATGGAGGAGAGGGCTGGGAGGACGAGACACTTGCAGCTTCATCACATCGGTTTCGATACGGCGCTTCGTCGAGTGTTTCAGAACGTGTGTTAGTCCCATATGTGTATGGATGAATGAACGTGTACTCATCATATTGACCTGCGCTGAGTGGGTGGTTCAGGGAGATGCAGAGTGCGAAGCTCGCTAATGACGACTCGTCGGCTGACCGGAGTTCTCATACGGCACTGGGCCGGAATGTTCCTTTTCCGGTTGCGACTGATCGATCTCACCGGCCAGTGCCACCATGTCGCTCCCAAAAACAGCACTCATGTCGGAAAATTTACGTGCTGTCGGTAAAATACAGGAAATATATACTGAAACACAAGAACATCAAAGAATGATAGTTCATAAGCCCACCCGACTCGTATGGATCGCTTCGTTTGAGCCAGTGTCGTGATCAGTAAGCACATCAGTAGAAAGCCCACTCTTCTGTGACGCAGTATTCATCGTACGGGTTGCACGGGTAATCCTTTCGGTAGCCGGTCTTGGGTCGTCCATAGGCTGCGGCATTACGTTCAGCAGACGGTGCGTTATACGCAGCAGGTGCCCTTCGGCTGCCGGCGCCGACCACGCTGCTCTCCCCGGTCCCACTGCTTGCGGAGAAAAGGTGGCGAGGATGCGCCAAGTCAACATCAACACGAGACTGGTTGAATGCTCTCATCGCCAAAAGGAACGCTATCGACCACCGTTCTCAGTCAGACATATGATGAAAGGATATTGAAAGGACATACCCAACCAGAATGCACCGAACGCCGCGATCAAGATAAGTTCCTCCTGGTCCCGCGACAACACACGGCCTTCACTTCGGTGGTGCTTTATCACCCTGCAACGTTTATCTGTCGAACCCTCCCCTCCTGTCAATATCCGGGTCAAACACTTACAGAAAAATAAGGGCCCCGATTGCTAGAGCCGTTACCGATGTTTGTGTCAGGTGGACGACCTCTAAAGTATGAATGGGTTAGTTTAGTGTTTTAACGGCTCGGGAAATAGACACTTGCGAATGGAATGCGGCAACATTTTCATGATAAAATGTCCCATCACCAAAGCAAGTATTGCTGGTTATCGTGTCTGGTGAACTTGGCGGTGTCTTTTGTATTGACGTCTCGCTCAACATACCTTTGATAACATGTTTGAACGGATGATCTGTGAACAACGCCATATTGTTCGATGTTGAACCACGCAGCAAAGCGGATAAGGGGTGGGTGGGAACATAACAGGAATTACTGCCCTTTTTCTGACATCGGACACGAGGCATCCGAATTTATTACAATATATTTTGTGTGATCCCGAAATGTAACCGTGGTCAACTAGTCTACAATCAAGAACCCCCCATCATGTCATTCGTAATCGGGTCGTCAGCGTCAACCAACCCACCTCAGCACGTTATATCGCACTTGGGACCTCAGGCAAGAGTCACAACGATTTGTGGTTGGCAAAGTGGTATGAACCAAAATAGCACTGCCTCAGACCGGTGGTACAATCCCAGGGACTTGGGTGATCACAGGAGGTGCACCATTGATACCCGGCTGGATAACAACCGAATGACCATGCGCCTGTTGCACGTAGTTTGCACCTCCAGGCATGACATATGTCGGAGGATATGGACCATAAGGGTAGGCGCCGCGGGGGTGTACTGCTTCCGTTGGGTAAGCTGGCCATTCGCCAAACCAGCCGAGTTGTGAGATATGTTCCCGCCACGCATAAACGCTACAACGTAAACATCAGTCACTATAAATTTAGCGGCGAGATCAAAGATCAAAGTACCGTCCAAGGGCGACAGCACGCGTCGTAAGGGTTACCACAATCAAAAAGAAGAATGCAACTGCAGTGAAGTGCCAATTTTCAGGATATGGTTGGACCATCTTCGAGAAACATACACATCACAAATATGGACCATGAAAGTGCTTCTATCACTTTCATCTCATAACAGTAAGTTTGCGCAGACACTGGGTATCCAATATAATCAGTCTCTGCAAACGTAGGCATATCAATCAGACTTACTCGTTCCATTCTTCGTCGATTGTTGTTGACCAGCTAGAGCATAGCACTGAACATAGCCAATGATATCACTATAATGTGTTATTTAACTGCCCCACTGTCCGCACAATAATAAACTTACGCAGACCAAGCGCCCATAGCTATTTGGACCGAAGTCAACACCCCATATGGTGCTTGTAGCAAAAGAAAGAAACATACCTAACCATAGGAACCCTAGGATGAAGTGAACAGTAACCTCGATGATGGGTTGCGCAAACTGTAACCTGCGCATGGCTCGAACAGAAGAAATGCGACGACCTGAATCAACTCACAGAAGAAAGAAAGCGAAGATCGTCGTTGATGGTACGATAAGCGAGAAGATGGCAAAGTCGTCTGGCGGGCAATGTCCGTAAGGAATGTAAAGATAAACGAGAAGGTACCCACGATTGATATTTGGCAAGAAAAGCTCAGCGAAATTGCCTGCCAAGCCGAGTACAGCTCCGGAGAGGCAGAACACGCACACTTGGCCACTGATGTAAACCCCTGGAGCTACAAGACAAGGCACCCCACGTACGATAGCCTATGATCCTCATATTGGCGAAAAGAACAGTCATTGCGACGAAAAATATCTCCAAATATGTCGAGTAGGTTGCTCGTGGTAGTGCAGTTGTCAGGTTAGGGTGTTATGGGAAATCTGTCAGACACCTGGGAATCGTTCGAACGCTTCAGCTTGTCGGCATGTTCATATTTGGGCCCGAGTCGTCGAACCAACCATTGGCTGATTCCTTAAAGCGGAGTTTGAACGGAACGTAAACAAGAATTCTCTGCAACCCATTTCATCCCTTCAAAAAAACGTTCGGAGTCTGAATGCCGTCCTCGCCGCCGTCTGTCGTTATTTGGAGCGCGTCAGACAGTACAGCGTGCCGAGCATGCCGAAGTGGTGATTCAATTCTCTAAGTGTGACCAAGCGTGACCGAATCATTGCACTACCCACACCATTTTTTTGCACCGGGATCGTGCCGAGGGTCGACACAATAGCTGGAAAAATCTAATTTTTGGCTCAGGTTGTATAGTAGCTGCTCCCACACCTATCCATGTAGAAAGCAACAGGGGAGGTGAGGAATTGATGATGCCTACAGACAAAATACTGAAAACCTTATCATATCCTTTTAGTTCCTTTTGGGTGGCCACAACACTTACCAAATTTGGCAATTCCAGTAGATATTCATATAATAAAAAATTCCGGACCGCTAATTCTTGTCCCTAGATTACATCCGGTTCAACCGTGAACCACAGTATGTATATACATAGTTTTCCATCAAACAAACCAAAGAGACCAGCAAGTCTGTCTAGTATGGTCCAGCCAAAGGCGTCAGAAAAACATGGAAATAAAAGCTTCAAGTTCAAATCTCCGTCATCGTCGGGGTGATGCGTTTCTCTTGTAATTGTCTGCAGTGTGTGCCCGAACAGGAACCGTGTGTCCACTTGACCAGTTGGGGAATGAATTTTTCCCTCGTGACCCGTTTCTCAAGAGTTCAGGGTTAGCTTTCTCACCGGCGTAGGTTCTGCCTCTCGAGCGCGTGCTGACGGGTGCCGGAAGCTTGGACATTTTCGACCTTGGACAAAACCATGGGTAGACCGTAACTGGAATGAACCAAACGTTGCGGTTCACCCGATAGTAGTGCTTCAAGGCCATTCCGAGGAGGAAAAGAAGGAATCCCCATACTAAGATACGTTCAGAAACGGGTAGAAAGCATAGGGGAGCCACATACTCAGGATGACGTTAAACAGTGAGAATGCCTCAAGAACACGATACTGTGCTTGATAGGTTTCTGTGGAGACTAAAAGGTTTTGTTGGCACTTGCACAGTATTCAAAACCTGTCAGGAACGTACATCCGGCTACATCGACGATTTGTGAGTTATCTACGGACGAGAAACATTCGACGTCCGCATTCTCCGAGTCAGAGCTGGCCAGAAATGCGCCAAGGGCTATGCCTACTTGAGCATGCAAGGTGACGAGACATCGCTGAGACGCACCAAGCCAGAAGGTGCCCAATAAACCTAAACATCCTAGCTCTATTCTAGTAGAAACGGGATTGCGGTTACGAAGAGCGCTGCAGATGAGACTGAAAGGAGTGAACATAACAAACTTGATTTCTAGGGTTACTCACAGTACGAGGAGAACCAGCAAGCTCGCGCTGCAGACGAATATTGCGAATGGAACGAATCGAGCTGAGTAGTTGATAAATGAAGGCATATCATTGGACGAGGCAAGCACACATACTTAGATCTGTGATGACAAGTAAACTCTGGAAGTGAGCTGCGATGGCTAGGCATATTATGGTCCAAGCCAAGACGACAGCTGGAGCGGCGAGGTTGATCACGATGGCAGGCTCGCGAGCGCTGTGCACACCTACCGTAGAGACTCGCTCGAACAATATTAAATTTGGAAGGCATTGGCAAACTTATAAAGACGGACGAAATGGAGAGAGTGGGGAGTCGTTTGCGGCGAGACGGTTGACGTGCCCGCAAAGCTTGTTGCGGAGAGGATGGGATGGGACGTGATTGTTGATACTGGCAGTTCAGGGGAATAGGGCGTGATGGCCGCATCTTAAGACAAGATCTATCTGTAGCGGGCACGCGGTATGGGGGTGTTGCAAGATCTTGAAAAGGCGTGGCGAGCAGCGTGTATGCGTCTTGGACGATTCGTGAATTGAAACACGAGTTTTTGCCCGTGCCCCGCTCAAAAAGAGCGCACGGATGCGAGTGGAAGCTGTGCTTTCCATTCCGGAGTGTTTCATCATCGCATGAGTATCCATCTTGGACGACACGAGGCAACGTGCGCATGATCCAACGTCCAAATAAGGCAGGACGGCCTACTGCACAGGGTCACGCTATTTGAGCCACTTGCCATTCAATGTGGACTTCAAGTCCTATTGTGGTGGGCGACCTTACAAAATGCAGGCTCTAATGCAGCTGTAGCACATCGGCACATATCGGGACTCACGTGGACGCCGTGCAAATACGTGGCGTTTCTCGATACGTTTGGCGTGCTTATGACTCCCTGGGACGGGAGGGTGTTGGAACACAACGCGCAGCGCGAAATGATCTCCAGATGCGGCATCACAGGCGAATGCCTCGTACCTTCTTCTTTCAAGACCCGGGTGGCCCCTTCTTACCGTACAGATGCGTTGTATGTCTACGTTGACCCCACCGAGGGGTTATTCGTTTTGTCCCCTGTCCTATCGAGCTGGGATCCAGGACAGGTATGGTAGCAACAAGTATCGCGGGGGAACCGGCATTCTGTCAGACCAGGCAGGCCCGTCATCGCCATGCATCTACCCAGTGTCTGCGGGGTGTCACTTTGACTCGAACGTGGCTTGCGTAAAATCGCTCGCATGGGGTGATCTTGACCATGTTACCTTCATCGCAAGTCTTCTGTTCCGGACAGCGCCCAGTTTTTGGCTCTCGTTACAACCTCTTCTGGCTTCGACCTACCGGGAGGAGAAACGCACCTCCGAATGGCGGGTCAGATGCCCCAGAACACCGAAACAGGCGAAGATGCATCTTTTTTGTAGGTCATTGGCCAGAATCGGTGGAAGGCGCGGGCGTTTGGAGAACGACACGTTTGAAACGATCTGTCCACCGATCCAAGGAGGTGATCACTTTCATCGAGTGTCACTTCAGCAACACGCGGTTCAAATAGCTCCAAGTTCCTTGAGATAGTCAAGGGAGGGGACATCCCAACCATTGGATGGCTTGTAGGAAGATCAACGCAGATAAAACGAGGCATCCCAACCGTGGTAGCATCGGGACGACGAGAGGAAGGCACTATGCCTGGTAGGCGTAGTCGTGTCGCGGGAACATCCACAAAAAATGCTGGCCACCAAATTGTACATACCTGTTGCTCAAAAAATGAGCAGAGGAAATAAATATCACCCACACGCTTAATTGATATTGAGCATCCCGCATACGATAAGCTTCTAGTTGAGATTTCTCGCGCTCGCTCCCTCAGGGATGGAGGTAGGGAGTGATTTTTCATCTTCAGGTCTTGCAGTCTGACCTCTGCAGGAATTGGAGGAGAAAAATGCCAATAACATTTTTCCTTGGTAAACTTAGCTGCTTTTGAGCCTTCAGACAAGGCTATAGAAGGTGTCTATAGATCAGACCCTGTCATGAAAAAATCTGTTACCCTTAACTAATGGGGGTACCCCCTACTATGATCTTTGATTTTTAATCAAGGGAGCATGATCTTCACAGATGACTTTCCTGGGGACACTGAATAAAATGGACAAACATTTAAATTGCTGAATTTCCTACATTAGTAATAAATGTCAGCTGCAATTTGCCACTAATTCCTCTATCAGACTGTGCACTCCAAGCTCACTTTCAAGCTAGGACCAATGGTAAGTATATCAAAGTGGGTAACCCTCACATATAAAATAACATACCTCAAACTTCATTTGTAGATCTTCTTTGGCAGCTGAGGAGTTGAAAATATTGTCAATCTCTTCTAATGAGACATTTGCTGTCTCAGGCACAATGTAGCTTGACCAAAGGAAGGCTGTAAAGCAGGCACAAGCAAAGATCATGAAGGTGGCACTAAAAAGGAGTTGAAATAGTGATTATGAAATCAGTACTAGACACAGCAAAGAGGAATATTGATGACATACAATGAGGAGGCCTCTATCATTGGAGGTGTGACAAGACCAATAAAAACTTTCAACAGGTTATCAGTATCATGACCAGATAACCTCTTGGACAAGAAAAAAAATCAGAACACACAGTTATTGATCCAGTTCGAAGCTGTTGATAAAGAAACACCTTTACTTCGCATTGACAATGGAAAAACCTCATTTGGAAGAACCCATCCAATTGGGCCAAAACTCATGCCATATGCTGCAGTAAAAATATAGACACATCTATTCAGTTAACCAATGCATATTAGTGGATTATAATATTATGCATGGTGGATATGATTAGACATACATTACTGCTAGCCATGCAGCATGAGGATGTGATGGCCAATCATCTCCACATTGAAAAATCTTTGAATGTTTGTTCAATAGTAGTCCAAAGAGGAAAAAGCATATTATGATACCAATATGGCAATCAAACAATGTGAAATGGTCATGACAGCACTACCCCCTGAGGAGCAACTCATAAGATGGTGTAATCTGAACAATAGTGATTTGTTACCTTTCAAAAGGGGCTTGCGTCCTGAAAATGAAAAGTCAGAAGCCAATTGGATGGGAGCCATAGCCACCTACCCCACTGATCCAGGAATAATATAACAGGTATAACAAAAATAGCTTGGGTAATTCCAATACCACCAGTAATAAGGAGCGTGACTTTCTCTCCCGTCCATCCAATATTTCCTACTAGAGTAGGGCCATAGTACAGTAGAGCATTAATCCCACTCCATTCTAACATTGTGTGAATATTATGTTAAGGAAGTAAATGATGGCCACATACGTTGGAAGAACATCATCATCACGCCGATGAGGGTGCGAGCAAGATAGTGTGAACGAAATAGCTCGCTCCAGCCACTCATGATTCCACCATCAACCTTGACACCTGTGCCACGTTGAACAAGAGCAACATTTACTTGCATTTCCAGCAATTCGAGCTAAACCAACTATCAATTCAATTCATTTAGGAAGAATCGGAGATACCTGAAGGAGAGGATCGTGAGTGGCTTCTTCATGTGTCCGAAGGCGAAGCTTCGCAAGAGAGCGTATCGCGTCGTTTAATTGTCCATTCAAGATGAGGAAACGCGGAGATGGTGGGAGAAAGAAGCATCCGAGGCAAAGTATAAGGCCAGGGAAAAGCTGAAGTGCG
>JBBPQW010000210.1:0-30531 GCA_038092695.1 Boletus rubropictus
TGGCAAATATGACCAAACAAATGGACAGGCCTTATATAGAGGGCTATATAAGGCCTGTCCATTTGTTTGGTCATATTTGCCATGATGGATGAGAGGCATAAGTTTTGGTGTCCACTAAATTGCATTTTGTATGTTTTTAAACTTTTTTATACACTCTTTTGCTATATTTTTAATCCAATATATATTTAAAAGTTTACAAAAAGTGTACTAGGAGTGTATGAAAAGTATATTAAAAATGTAGTGAGAAAATATGCCCAAAAAAGCATACAATAGGCAATTACAGTGCTAATATCTGTACCATTTATTTATTTTTTGTACCATTTATGAGTGTGTTGAGTTCAAGTTGAATTTTTATGGAAATCCTGGAAAATATTATGCAAAAAAAGTGTCTATATACAGTGGCTCAAAAAAGTGTCCCAATGTTTGCTTGTTTTCTACTAAACACAACGAAATGAAATAACCCCTAAATCTTGCCCTATATTGTTAGTGTATGAAAGAAAAATCTTCCCTTTGGCTACAGAATGACTCTATGAATCAAAACATTTGGATCAGATTTGAGCAAATGGCAGCCATTTCAAATCAGTGACTTTATTGGGGACACTTTTTTGACTTCCAGCTGGAAATGATACAGTGACCTCAAAAACTGGTGCAATATTCAGCCCCAACACAGTGCACAAAGTACACTGCAACCACATGGAAGAATCACTCCAAGCTTTTCTGGAGAAAAAGATAGTACATACCCTTAACTAAAATCACCTCCTAAGTCATGTGATTCTGTGCAGTGGCTGTGGAGATACATGCATTACAAAACAGTAATGTCATTGCAACAGTTTTTGAGCTTTTGATATTCATAAACATTTAGTACTTGGTGCAGGAACTCTGCAGTCAATTTGTCCTCCTTCTCAACACACAAGCAAATTTATGGTGTTTGACTGTCCACAACTGTAGTCTTTTTATATTCTCTGCAGAGGTCTGTACCAACTTTTAGAATGGTTGATGCTACACCCGACTGATGGTGCAAACGTATCGCTGTAAGCAATACATCGTTGGGTTTGTGTGACGGAGTTGCCCAGTTCAAACGTACGATTGCATACAATAGACACATCATCCCGGACATGAGCGAACAACGACAACTAGGCAAAGTACATCAAGTCATTCTTCTTCTTACTTTGCACTATTCACAAAAGTGCATCAGTCGCGATAGCAAAACCAGGCCCTAAAAACTCACCCTCTGCAATGCCACTCAGGAAGTGCTCATGGGTCAACTTCGATGCACCCTCCCGTAGAGCGATCATACCAGCCTCCACACACGTCGCCTTGAGTTGTGCGCCATTAAATTCGTCGGTACTACGAGCGAGTTCTTCAAAGTTGACGTCAGGGCTGACAGTCATCTTGCGCGAGTGGATTTCGAGAATACGAGCTCGGGCTGTCTCATTTGGCAGGGGGAACTCAATTTTGCGATCTAATCGTCCGGAACGAAGGAGGGCAGAGTCGAGAATATCGATGCGGTTCGTGGCAGCAATAACCTGAATACCTCGCGCGTTCAGTGTCAAGAAACTGCTGCAAGATGTCGTTTAGATGCTTGCCTTTATACGTTCGTCACTCGAGAAACCATCCAGCTGATTGAGAAGCTCCAACATCGTTCGCTGTACCTCACGGTCTCCACTTTTCTCAGAATCGAACCGCTTAGTACCGATAGCGTCAAGTTCATCAATAAAGATGATAGCTGGTGCCTTTTCTTTTGCAAGTTCGAAAGCATCACGAACTAGCTTTGCACCATCACCAATGAACATCTGCACCAGTGAAGGGCCAGCGAGCTTGAGATAACATGCTTTTGTCTGAGCAGCACAAGCACGGGCAAGAAGAGTCTTTCCAGTACCTAGACGATGTTCATATAACAAGAAAAAAAGATCGGAAAGAATGAACATACCAGGTGGACCATACATTAGACAGCCCTTTGGTGGTTTGATACCAAGGGTGTTGAACTTATCTGCTTGCTCCATCGGTAACACAATCGCTTCCACCAATTCTTCGATCTGCTTCTCCAAACCACCAATATCGGTGTATGTCTCAGTGGGGCGCTCATCGACCTCCATTGCCTTTACCCGAGAGTCGAATTCTGTCGGAAGTTTATCAAGAATAAGATAGGAGTCTTTGTTGACTCCCACAAGATCGGCAGGTCTGAGTTGTTCGGGTGGGACAAGACCGATGAGTGGGAGGAATACTGTTTGTCGAGTTGATGTCTTTACTACAGCACATTTGCCTTTGCGCATCGAGTCGAGGTCTTGATTTGCACCATCTTCCTCAGACTCGGGGTCGACGTCCAGAATCTAGGGCGACAGGGATGTTAGGGAGGACGTGGAGATGGAACAGGGCAGGAATTACCTCGACGACATTGCCGACAAGGTAGGGAAGAACCTTGTTCTGTTTGATCTTCTCGCCATTATCACGAATCTTTTCCTTCATGACGCTCTGCTCGTGTTGTAGCCGTAGCGTCTCTGATTTCATGACCTGGGGTGCGTTAACACATTCAACTTGACTGAGACGCTTCGTTGCGTGGAAAACACGGACCTTGATATCATTTTCGATGAGGCGTATTCTGGTCAAGATCTCATCGGTATTCAGTGACAAGATATCTGCAGGAATATCGTCCCAGGTCTCTTCCGGAGGGTGATCTGAGGTTGTGTCCATGGCCGCAGCATCCAGTGCTTGCTGGGGTGAAGCGGTGGTGGGCTGTGATTCTGGCTGCTTGGCCTGAGGAGGACCTTCTGGGGGTGGTGGAGGTGCTGAAGACATGGAGGACGATGGGCAAGATGGACGCGTACGTCTCCCTGACCGAAAGAGGAAGTCGCGTCTTGTGGCAGTACCGTCAAAGGACGGCGGGCATGGCGAACAAGGACCCACCCGCCAGTGCTGAAGAGAAATCGCGCTTTGACAAGGTCAAGGAGGAGCTCGTGAAGATGCTGATGAAGAAGAGGGCCGCTGACCGTCAGTTGGTCCGTCTTACTTTGCTTTCCCGGACCCAACAGACTAACTCGACCAGGCTCAAATCGAATTGTCCATATACAATCTCGAGACGAGTTATCTTACCGACACCGCGACGACTGGAAACATCATACACGGCTTTGACGGCTACCTCAAACCAACCCAGGGCGCAGCAGCACGACGAAAACACGAAATAGGTGACGGAGACCGCTGGTTCTCGAGTAGCAGCGGAACTTGGTCAAAGGCATGTCCACCCAACTTTGATTGTCTCCACTGACATCTTAACCACCTACAGTCGCTTGATCTGGTGGGAGATGGCGAGGAGTCCACTCCTGCACCGGACGACTTCAAACTCCCAACTACCCATGGCGTCACGACGGTTGTCGTTCCTCCAGCCCCAAGAGCCCAGGAGCTTACTGCTGCTCAGCAAAAGAAGAATCGAGACCGGGAATATCAAAGGCGAAAACGCGCTATGCGCAGGAGCGCAGGAGCTGTGAGTGACGAAGATGCTCAAAGTATCGGTACAGGCAGAAGAGCCCTCAAGAGAGCTCGTGTAGCAGACGATGAATAGGTAGTGTCGATCTTGTTCCACTTGCAAGTGTATTGCTGTCAAACCGGATGCCAGCCCTCAAGCTTCCTGGTCCATCGAAGTTTTATATTTCGAGTCTACCGAAAAACTTTTTGACGCTTGCTTCATCCATACCGCCACCATCAGGATCTACGGCTTCGATACATCGAATGACGGCAATCATCTGCTTTACTTGCTTGGTGCTGATCCAGATCTTGCCATTCATGCCGACGGCCACCTCGAGTGGAAAGCGTGAACCTAGGAAGGGAAGCAAGAAATGTTTTGGGTCCAACATACTGCAGACGTCGTCAGCTTCGAGGCAGCACGTTGGAACGGACGAAGCACGGACAGCCGACTCATCCGCAAGCTACACTGGGCAACAAAACCGCCACTGAGTTCCCCGAAACCTTCGGCTTTGTGTGTTTGAGCATCGAAACATTCTAGCTCGGGTTCCATGTCTCTGTGCGCGAGGGATACGCGAGCGTAGACCAAAGCACCAACCTGTACAAAAGATTGGTTGAATAAACGAGAGATGGGTTGAGATGCATGCTTTAAGATTGGGTTTACTCCTCTTGGTAGCCCCTTCGAATGCGAGTCCATCGAGGAGCGCAGGATGTGCGGAACCAATGTCGACTCGCCACCCCTCGCCGCTGCGACCGAGAACGACACCGAGCACGCTTTCTTGAGGTGCTGGGACATACTGGTTGAAGACGGTCAAATGTACAGCTCGAGATGACGCGAAAAGGCATACACGCCGTGCATTGCCCTCCACCCACCATCGACGGCTGTTTGCAGAGTGGCCAAGTTGTCCCGCGCGTGTTGATATGATGGGCTGGCCGCGATGGACTGAGAGCTGTAGCAGACCTGGTCCCAGCTTGAGGTTGACGTGTTGTGCTGGGACTCGCTCACCGGGCAGGACGATGGAAGTCATGAGAAAGGGCGGTCAGACTCAATCCACAACGACGACGATGTCGACCCCGCTCATGGCAGAATTTCCTGAGCTGTCTCATCTGAGGCACGCCGACCTCGTCTCAAACGTTCCAGACAGTCGCTGACCCCGTTGTGCTAGTCGAACTGACCTCGAGGACGTTGTGAATGACCCAGCATACTTTCAAGCCGTCTTTCATTCCCTTCCAGGCGTCAAGTCGCTCTATCAATCGCAGAAAGAGTTGGGAATGGCCAACGAGGCGATCGCCCGTCCGTCTCCACGAGTCCACCGCGACATGACTGAGAACATGCTCCGCAGAATCGAATCTGTCACTGCAAGACCAGCTGTACCAGCTACGGTCGGAGACCAAGGACGCATTCGACCAAGCAAAGTCGTTCGAAGCACGATGGAAAGAGGTTGAGCGCGAGCAGAAAGAGGTCTACCAAGTGGGCCCACCGCTCGTCCAGCTTGACAGTAGCCTGACATGAACGCAGCGCTTCAGTCCCCAGTTCCTCCTCCTGCGACTCCGGCATGCGACAACGGACGAGGACAACGCGTCTGAAGCACTTGCAACATCCTTCGTCCAATCCTCTTCATCTTCTGGGTCCAACGACGCGTCGGATGTGGACAACTTTGTCAAGGAATTCAGGGAGCGCAGGAAGACGTATCATAATCGAGTCATGTGGGCAGAGAGATGGGCTGCAGGCCAGGTGATCTGGAGGGACGAGTGACTGCTGTCGTTGCTACTCTTTGTACATGTCGCCGGTCTATTCTACTCATTACACCGAGCCCCTCGTTGCCCTCGCCGACACCGAGCTTCCGCTCGCTGGACTCGATCCACGCACAGCGCAACTCTACCAACAAATCGACGCGGTCCTCAAGCCCCCTTTCAATGCAGACACCATCCGAGACGTGTTGACACTCCTACAAAATGATACAGCCCTGCATGCCAGCGAGCAGGAGCCGGTACTGCAAATTGTTCTGGCAAGAATTGCTTTCGGCCTGTACGCGAATGCGCTGGACTTGTACTTGGACGAGGCAAGTGCCGCTCAAGATGGCGCAGAGTGGTGGGCAGAAGTCGAGCAGTCAAACCAGCTCGCTGGCCTGTACCTCCTTCAAAGTAAGTCTTCGTTTCTCTGCCCATGGCGGAACGTTGACAACTCGTCAGCGCTCCCGAAACGTATCTTGAACCTGCTACGCGTCCTACGATCCAGCGACGGTTCGTTTCACCTGACGACGTTCCGCCGCTCCGTTCTCCGTGACCTCTTTTCATCCCATAGCCGGTCGCAACCCAGCCCATTCCTGTCTACCCTCTTTCCACACTTGAAGAGTGACCCCTCTGGCACGCTGACCTGTTTTCGTCCTGTTCTCTCTGTCGACTCACGAGGTTCTGCCTCCTCAATTCTCTCCATCCTGCGCAACACCGTCAGACGTCTCGTAAATGGATTTAAATTCGCTCTGTATTCTCCACTTCGTCTCTCGCGCGATGAGTGTCGTTTAAAACGGCAGGAGCATGAGAAAATTCGTGATGGCAGAGCAGAAGTGCTCGGAAAACTTATTGGAATGAGGCCTATGCTCATGCGCGCTTTGGCCATCAAGCGCGAGGGCTTGTCGATCAAAGGTGTACCCAATCCAGATATTCTCGTCGAGTTCGTGACCACGCTGGGTTCTGCGACGTCGGTCAAGCTGTCAGAGCAAAATCTACTGTCCGTTTTCATGGAGCTGTCCAAAGAAATTCTCCTCGCTCACGAGGAGCACGCGTCTTATCTCGATGACCACGATCTTCGTCGGCCATCGCGACTAACGCTGCTGTGGCCACGCTTGTTGCTCCTTCCGCCTCTAACTCTTTATTGTGTCAGGACCCTATACACTTCCCGGGTCACGCTGATCGAGCTTGCAATGGATACGCTTGAGACCGTGCATAATTTCGTCATGGATTGGCTCTTGGAGCCTCTTCGTGAGGTTTTCAGAACCATCCGAGCGGGCGGGGAGCAAGGTATCATTGTTCGCCGCGAAGCAGTATCCGCTGACCTTGATGTGTGTTGTACACTCCCCCCCTGGTCCATTGCTCATTGTATTCTCCGATAGTCTCTCGAGCGAATGGCGCTCGCACTAGCTCAGGACAAATTAGCGTATAGTCAAACTCAACTGGCCGTACTGTCAAATCAGATACGAATGGGAGACCTCACACCCATCCTTGAGATCTATGAGGACGATATCAAACAGCCCTTCAAGTCTGCTGTAGCTGGCACTTTATTGAGGTCATTGTTCGTGCAAGTGCAAAAGGCAAAGGTTCGTGAAAACGTTGTCACTGTGGACTCCTTGACTAACTGGTGCCAGGTTGACATTGACCAAGCTCTGATGGGGATCGATAAATTGCTCAAGTCCCAGGAACTTACGTTTGCATTCGTCGGAGTGGCGCCGGCTCTTGGAGTCGTGTATGTGGTCGGAGGGTTCCTCAAGCAACTTGCGTTCGGAAGCCATAATAAGTATGGCGGAAAACACCGTCAAATGAGCGTCTGGCTCGCGATGAGGTCCGTACCATCGCCTTCTGTGACTGCGACATTAAGCTGACAGGAGGGACAGGAGGATTGAACGGCTTTTGCTTTTCCAACCAGGGACACCGTACAGATATGCAGATCAACCGCGCGATGCGGAATCTCAAAACTCGATCCCACCTCTGACGACGGGGCTTCTTGTATTGTCATTGACTCACCTTCGACAGTATGCGCTCACCTCGTTGCCTGCACGGTCACGTATCCGTGAGGGGTTCATCGAGGATGTACAGGTCTTGGAAGACCCCAGTCTAGGCCGATGGGAGAAGTTGAGAGTGTTGGAAAGGATGTGGAATAGTTGGGGACGTGAACTTGGGTGGTATAAGGTTGCTGGTACAAAGCACGTGACACTACCAGTAAGAAAGTAGGGCCACATGGTGAAATGCATGTCAGAGTCTTACGGGTACGCCTATCTAACGTCTTACGGATGGACGGGGACGGGTACTGGCCTTCGCAAGGGTGCCATCGACAAGCCTCTCGCAATCCCACCAAAGAAAAATCTCAGCGGTCTGGGCAAAGACCGCGACGACGCCTTCCCCTTCTGGGACCAGTGCGTGTGTTCTCGATTCCTCCCTACGCACCGAGGCTTACCATCATCCACGTAGCTTGTACACCGCCGCGTCAAAGGCGATCAAGATCACAGTATCGAGCGACCAGGAGGACGTGGATGACACCGAGGTAGTCTTTTATCACAACCTCCTCTTCACCATTCGTTCAACTCACGCTGCCCCCAGGGTCCCTCCTCACACACAAACCCCGATTCCGTACCCTTCCAGCGCACCACAACTGGAATCTTCTCCAACCGACGACCCATCTATGGCACGCCTGCCTCCACGTCAGGTAGCACCACCCCGAACCTCGGAGTCGACGCAGGTGTATCAACTCCCGGTCGAAGTCTGTCGCTTATAGCCACCGCCAAGAGAGAGGCTGCGAAACGCGGTCTGTACTCGAGGTTTTTCAGAGGGCCTATGTTGGGTCCGGGCGACAAGTCACACTGGCCCCCTGTGTCTTCCGAGTCCTCGCCTGTTTCTACGGCTGTACCAGCACACATCGGCGACCAAGACAATGTCTTCGGAGAACTAAAAAAGAGTAAAAAGCGCAAATCGGAAGACAAGGCGGAGACCAGAGAGGAGCGGAAAGAACGCAAAAGATTGAGAAAAGACCGCCGGGCTGCAAGAACCGCTAAAAGAGCAAAAACAGCGTTGGCGAGGGGGAAGGCCAAGGGAAAGAAAGATCGGCTGGATGTTAATGATCAGCAAGCCCGAGAGCATCAGAACAAGGAACGGGTCTGAAGAAAATGGGACACCCGAAAAAGGACTGCGAACGAGCCCAAAAAAGCTGTGACAGGTTCAGAGGGAGGCGACTTGGAGCCAGCAAAGTGCACACGAAAGAGGTTGGAGGAAGAATTTGCGCTGTCGAATGGACCCAGCAATGTGGACGCAGCGGATGATTGAACGTCTTTCTCACAACCAGAAGAGAAAACGAAAATATACCTTACCCTAGGCACCCTTCTTGCGTCACAATCATAATACGGTCATTGATTTTACGCAAATTCATTATTCTACATGGTCCTGAGAGTGACATGGACATAAAAAGGGTTTAAAGCCCGTGTCTTGGTGTAAAGGAGTCGTAACACAGAATGAGTGATGAATCGATGACTGGGGATCGGCAATTGGTGGCAAGCGCACGATGCAAGCCAATCAGCGGGAATCTATCATCCTCGAGCGCCCCTCCAAGCACTCTGCATTGCGATGCGGCGTGCCTGCCCCACCAGCGTTAGTAAGAACCATGGCCGGAAACGCGGGAAGTACCTGATCTAGGGATATCGAATCTTCTCGCAACTCAACCTTCTGTCTCCCCTTGTCGTCGTCGTCGTCTTCATCAGCATCGAACATCCCTCTTCCACTTGGGCCCCTGATTCCTCCAAACGCAGCCTTACCACCTGCTAGTGAAAAGGGCGTCGAAGCGACCGCAGTACCGAACACGCTTGCATTCGCTGGTGCGCCAAAAGCCGCGAAGTCTGTGACAACTTTGCGTGGCGGAGAGGCAGAGGTGCCAGGTGAGGCACTCGGAGCAGATGCAGGCTTGGTTGGTGTTCGTGAGGGAAGGTGAGGCCCATAGGAGTACGAATATGAGCTTCGGCTGGATGCTTGTCGTGCAAGTAGATACTTGTCCGTGAACCGTGTCCCATACACCTATTGAACGTAGGGGATCAGTGCCGTCGGTCGATGAAATGAGCAAAAAAAGTTTCATGTACCCGCTTGAGCTGGGGTCTGGCCTCGGCCAATGATGAAGCATGCATGAAAACGGAAACGTTGTGTGCAGCCTCTGGGGATTCCTTGTAGATACTCTCGATCACCACCTTCTTCGTGCTCTCGTTCCTGAGCAGTAGTTTTTCGTGTAGTTCACGGGCCACATCATCAACACTCTCGTTGTTGCCAAGTATCCGCTGCGCAACCGCGTGCCCTACCTCGCGTACAAGCCTTTCCATATCAAGATTCTCTAGCACGCTTCCAACGATCGCATGTGAGAGGAGATCAGCGGTGGTTAAGGGAAGCATAAGACCCGAGGTGATGGTCGTGATGGCTTGGTAGAAATCGGTTGCATACTATGCGTGTTAGGGCTTTGGGTCAATCCCTGTGTCCCATGATTTGGGTGGAGGGCAAGGAAATATGCTCACAGAGTATCCGCTGAGCGCTGGCTCGCAAGCGACGAAGAACTGGAGAGAAAACGTGATCAATAAGATGACAGAAGCGAAATGGAGTTGCATGTCTTACCAGCGTTATACCATGGCTTGCCATGGCGCGTACGATTTGCAATGGATCGTTTCCATCCGGTGAACCTTCATCAAAACCTGGGTGATAAAAACGTTTCATATTTGACTGGAAAAAGTTGTGCAGCTTGGGCGTACCGTCGCCATACTCGCCAATCCCATGAGGAGGTGCATCAGCAATGAGCACCACCATTTTACTCGCATGCTCCCTCCATTCCATGTTCAACGACTCTGCCAGGGCAGCCGTGACGGCTTCGGGCCCGTCACCGCCGCCAGAAGCATAGAGCCCCGAAAGGTCTCTGTGGACCTTGCTAATGTCTGACGAGAAACCAAAGTTCTTAATGACATATGTATGGTCTTGTGGTGGATGGTCGCGGAATGCCACAAGGCCTACACGGAGGTCTTCGGGAGACTGGAGGCGACCGGACTCGAAGATGTGGGCGCAGATTTCTTCTATATTTCTCGTTGCGCTGGAGATGTAGGAACCCTGGCTACCTGTACAGTCCTGCACGAAGACGAGATCGCTGGAATGTCGTGTTACGACCACATGCGAGGGTTAGTTTTCCCCTAACATCAACACGGGCGACAAGGCAGCAAGAAGGGGACGTACAGCATCTTGCGCCCATCGTCACAGTGTCGTTGTTGAAGCTGTGGAGGAGGGATCTGTGATACGTTGGAGTCAAAATCCATGTCTTCGTCCATGTCGGGTGGAAGGTTGGAAGGTTGTCGTCGTTCGCAGAGATCGATGGCGGGCGCGGTTGGACGTTGGTTTGGTTGTGGACTGCACGCCTTCCAGGCAGCGAACCTCAAGGCGATTACGGATCTCAGCTGTCGGATTTCGGATCTCGTGTAAGCCAGTCTAGCAAAGTAAGTACGTCTATCAACCGTCTCTTCTACCAATCAACCATGTAGCCCACGGTGATGTCCATCCAGGGAGAACAAGTCCACCCGGCCTCAGCAGACTGCGGTACAGCATTACCAGCCCTGCGCCGACTCCCCCCAACAACGCGGTCACCTTCACGTACATTCGGAGCCGCTCAGACGCCGTCAGTGCACGGTCTGGCCCTCCCGGTATTGCCGTGTGACTAAAGAACATGTCAACTAGTTGCCTCTTAGAATGATCCACGGAGTTCACGCACGGGTTCATCGCAATACTGCACATCACGTGGAAGACGTCAGCAGTTTGCCCCGTCTTGATGCTCACAGCAACTGGAACCTGAAGACCCAACCGTCGACAGTATACATCGGGTTGAACCTCATGCCGCTTGTCACGTTAGTATCGACCAGAAAGCGAGCTTCGTCCCAGGTACTCACCTGCTGCGCAAGGTCAAGGTCGGATTTCGTGGCGACGAACAACGTCGGTATACGGTCCAGATTGTATTGTTGCTTCAGAATGCATGTCAGACCACGAAGAAGCACCGACGCATGTCCCATACCCGTAGATTACTGATGTACGAGAATGAATTGGTATCACTCGAGTCATGAACATAGACGATGAGATCGGCAAGGTCTATCTTCTTTGACGACCGTAATACTTCAGCTTCGTACTTTGACCCAGATTCCTGCAGCTGCAAGAAACATCCTCAGATCTCCGTGCCATGCCGCCGAAAATCATACCCACCACGAGGTACTTTTCGGAGCCATCGATATCCACGGCATTAACAACACTGAACATCTTGCTCGTCGGCTCATACGCTTCCCTGAACGACTTTCCAGCAAAAGCACGCAGTAAAGATGTCTTCCCGGACCCGGCGGCACCGCAGACATAGCACAAAAATACGTTTCGTGTCACTTTACCCTTTCTACGATCGACCTTCCGTGGTCGGGTGGTAAGGAGGGCACTCGTACGCTGTTCGTCCGGATATCCAAGGTAGGCAAGATATGCAAGAGAGGTTTTGGGATCCAGTAACGTCGTCATACTAGAAGGATGACGTAGGACAGAGTACTCGAGAATTTGTGCATACATACCTCCACTGAGCTAGCCATCCTTGCAGGGTAACAGCGCCGGTGTCATCCACAAGAGTGGTGTCTGGAAACTTTTGGCTCGCCCAAGGGTTCCCAGGTGAAGTGCTGAATATCTCGTCGAGTTCCACAGTATTCAGAGCACCATCTTGATCCTACAAGCGACAATAAGTGGAACTTTAATAGAAAACTTAGTTGTAATGTTGCCTTGTCAAATGTCTCAAAGATATCAGTGAAAAACTGATATCCTTTGGGACTTAGCTCAACAGAGCAGTCATGTGGAACATCGAATCTAAATTGATACGTCAAAACAATGCACAATCCCACATATCGGACTGACTTGGGAAGGAGGAATGACTCAGTAAGCTTTAAATCTTCACCATATCCAAATCTTCGAAGTACAGTCCATGTGGTCTCGAGGCGCCCTCGTTGTATGAAGATGGTGTGAAGGTATAGAAAGCCGGCTTCGGTTAGACCATCATCCCGGACACCACCTTCAGCGTGCTCCCGCACCGTATCCTTGATGCCTTCCAGCTCCTGCAATTGCAAAGGTGCATCAAAGCATTTGCGCTGTGACGGTGCAAAGCCAATGTGTATGATCACTTGGACGGAATAGTGTTGAACTAACCTGGAACTCGTTCAACTCTGTGGCATCGAGAACTCCGTCCTTGTTTGTGTCGCAAAGTTTGAATATACGTTTCAAGGCGCCGACACATGCAGGTTTGAGGACCTAGTGCGATTGAAGGCTAAGGGAAAAAATTTGAGGATGAAATGACACACGTGCTCTCTTGAGTCGTAGAGAGGAGCAGTGGGGTGGAGGACGGCCTTTTGTGCAAAGTAGAAGACTTCGGAGACGTTCAAAGACATCTTGGCTGAGCACTCTACGCAAGTCTCGACTTCCTGGGGAGGGGTCTTTGTCAATCTCAAGAGGAAGGAAACGAGCTTGCCTTGAACTCGTTCATGATAGGTACGATCTCGTCCTCGAGAGCCTCATTCGTCACCTCCCCACCCCGTAGGTCAATCTTGTTTCCGACGAGTATCACAGGCACCTGGGGCGCAATGAGGAGGTCATTGTGAGGAGAGCAAAGAGACAGACGTTGACACCTAGTTGACGGAAATGAGGGAGCCAAAATGTAGGTATGCGGACGAAGGAACTTGGGTTGTCGATAGCGTATACAACACATATGACGTGTGCTTTCCGTATTTCGGATTCAAGATGCTGTCTGTCCTGTGGACCGGCTTCACAGGGAGATGGGGATGGGGATGGGAACCGAGTGAGTGGTACCTACCACCGGAATCGACGATGTAGGTCGTCACGTTCTCTGGGGTGACTTCTGGAGGTATTGTGACCTCAGGTACGACGTGCTGGACCTGGAATAAGTGAGCAGACGAGCAAAGATAGTGACAAGGAGGACGTGCATGTGCGACGAAAGCCTCTTTTATGAGAGACGTGATAATGGTGCTCTTTCCTACGCCGTCTATCTGGATGATCAGTGGGGGGTCAATATGACGAAACGTGCTCACCGTCGCCGACGAGGAGAATGCGGACGTCGCGTCTCATGGTTGGCTCGAATTGACTTGTTTAGTCTACTCCGGGTATGTGCTGCTGTCTACATTCATTACATCAGCCATACTCGCCCTTCATGACATTAATGGACTACACGGACGTGCTGGTGTTCATCATCGAGCACCTCGACCTCCACGACCTCCTTCGTCTTGCTTCTACCTGCAGGCTTCTAAATTGCCTGGTATGTCCTGAGATAAGTTCGGTCCTGTCACTCATCTTCACCCAGGTACACAACTTTGGCTGGTCCTCATTTCTTAGAAGCCACCAAAGACATTCACTCACTCTCCATTCTTCGCGCTCACGTTGGTCTCCTTTCGCACAGGTCCGTTACAACACTCTCGCAGACCAAGCCTGGTCACGCGCCAGCTTCATAGCACGTCCCCTCTCTCGTCCGTGGCACGGGAACCTACAACCCACTATCGCCCTATCCGTTTCCACGTTATTAGTCGCTGCAGGCCGTATCCTCTATTCATACGCTATAAAATCTACCTACGGTGCATCCCCCTCCCGCATCGTCTTCGAGGGTTCATATTCCTTCACTATTGGTCGCGGTAAAGCCCAACCCGACATCACTAGCATCGCATTTCTCCCTGATGCTGGTCAAGATCGCACAGTCTTTATCGGCTTCGAGGATGGCTCCGTTGAACGGGTTCGTCTTCCTCCCCACCAGATACCAAATGGCAAACAACACATGGACATCGCACGCGCACCACGGAGTGCTCTCCAACCTCACGATACGAATGTCGTACAGAGTATATCTTGTTCCTCTTACACGCTACTATCTCTCTCTCAAGGGGGTTCAGTCTCCCTCACCAACCTCGTCTCCGATTCCCCATCTTCTACGTCTGTCAACTTGGGCACAAGGAGTTGGGCAAGCCACCTCTGTATGTCTTCTTCCCAATCATACGCCGTATTCGGCACCACATCTCCTGCACCTCTTTCCCTTTACTACATAACCCCTAGTGGTTTTTCCCCAATTCCATCGATCGTCCTTCAATCTCCGAAGAACTGTCCCTCGGCGGTATATGGCATCACATGCGCTCCGCCCTCTTCGCCTCTCGGTCCTTCGGAGCAGATCATTGTCTCGGGCTGGTACGATGGCTCAGTCCGCATATACGACCTCCGCGTCTCCCACCACCTACAGCGCGACACGACCCTCAGCTCGGCCCTGTCGTCTCCACCACCAACACTTCTCCCCGTCCTTACACTGCATGACCCATGGTCGCCTGAGCCCATATATGCCGTCTCTTGCGGCGGCGGCAATGCCAGTTTCGTTACTGCCGGAACGGCCCGACACAGCGTTGTCGCCTTTTGGGATGTCCGCCAGCCGCCACGAGGCTGGAGTGTATATGCTCCCGGAAACGATTCGTCTCCTGTATATTCGGTTGTCCTTGAGAGCTCAAGGCTCTTCGGCGTGACTCAGAGTCGGCCATTCGTATGTGACTTTGGTCCTGGAGTAACAAGGGACACGTACCCCTCAATTTCTACTGGCCCGAACGCTGTCGGAGGTAGACGCAGGATCGTGGATGATGAATCAAAAATCGAGAGAAACGGAATCGGGTATCACGTTTCAAAGTATTTCCATCATCGGGCGGTCATCTTCTAAGTCAATCGAGGCCTTCCCGTGATTTAGAACATCAATTGGCTGCCACTTGGCAATCGAATCGTGTAGCTGCTGAACTCTATAATCCGTAGGATTATGGGCCCTGGGCCAATGCCAGCGTCCTCTAAATCTAGCCTCTATTCACCTTCCATCCCCCTATACGCCCTCGTCATTAAAAATGACCTGCTTGTGCCAGTGCATGCACGATCGGAACTACTCTCGACTCGCCTCCCAATGTTCCACGCACAGGCATCGGACCTCGGATGGGCTCTTCATCACCACCGCGCCCCCCTCTACCGTTTAAGAGCGCAAATCGCGTCTGTAGTCGGCACATGAGCCGTCAACAGGTACTCTCGAGGAAACGAAAACAATGACTTGCCCTTCCATCCCTTCTCTCGATCCCAACCCCCCGCTCTTGAAAGTGCGTCGAGTAGTGATTTGTCACCATCCACCTGAATCCCTGGAGAACTTTCTCGTCGTATGCCGCGTTCCGCCATCGCTTTTGTAGGATATACGCAACAAGTTCCTTGGGGACTCCTCTCCCTTCTTCCTCTGTGAGGTCGTAGAAATCAATCTGGTAATTGCACCCCTTCAAGGGACACCACCATCGACCATCGACGTCTGGCAAGAGGGGCGGCAGTTGGAGTTCCCATGGTATTTGATTGATTGCCTCCTCCTCTGCAAGCCGGTGGTCTGAGTCATTCTCCTCTGCGTCTGATGACTCGGAGAAGTCTGACGCGTATTCTACACCACCTGGAGCATCCCTCTCACTTCCAGAATCCGATGAAAAAAAATGTCCAGTTTCGCGCTCTGACCTGGCTTTCGCAAGCTGAATCTTGCGGGCCACAGTGCTGTTTAACTTGCCGGTCACTGGGTTTTCCCTGACCATCCTGTTGAGTTCATCCTCGCTGTCGTCTTCCTCAGAGGTTTCTACTTCCGCTTCCTCTCCTTCAGGCCAACCCCACCTTACCCCTTCCTTGGTAGCTTCCTTTCTTTGTTTCCGCACCTCCTTCGCAAACCTTGTCCAGGACGCGATGTCAAACAGCTTCTTCCTTTTCACCTCATTGTTCGTGATGAACCACCCAGCTTGCGCAGCGAATAACCCAAGTATCTCGCTCACATGAGGCTTGAGAAGGTGACGCGGTGTTACTGTCTTTCCCGTTTCGTCGACATCCGTGTCTTCCTCATCGAAGATGAGCCGTCGATGTTTGTCTTCGGGTCGGCACGCAAACGTCGCGATATACTTTTCGACAAACCATATCGGTGTTCGCTTCTTTGGTGGAACGTACGGATATTGTTTGCTGATTTTTTCCATGAGCGCAAACAGTCGCCATTGCCAAAAGAAATTCTGAGAACATGAATAGGTTTCCACGTCCATAGTGGCTATCTGGTAATTGCGCTTGCTAGTAGACGTTGAATAAATACCGTCAGAAATATATCATACCACACGACTCACTGCGCTTTCGAGTTCCACAGCAGTCCGTGTGGTACAACGCAAGCTGTATGTTCCCAGCATGAATGTTCTGCATGCATTACTCCACTTGGCATCGATGGGGGAACACATACAATGCATGTAATTCGCGGGCATGTTCTTCTCGCCCTGGATCTGGACCGTGAGCTTCGTTTCGTCCTCTTTTCCCCAGGTCGAATCGTCGGATCGCGCGAGAAGCCTACTCTCAAAGAGACCCTTCAGTGTCAACTGTGGCACCCTACGTTCCCCGTCTCGCAACGCACGTTCCTTGACGCGTAGATTGAGCTCGGTCTCGACGGTCTTGACCCCAAAGTCAGACAGCCAGCCAGGATCGGCTATCTTGAGGATTCCACGGAAGCGAAACGTGCGATCGTCGAATCCCTCCAATTGACGCTCGGATTCGTCAAGGCTGGAGAAATGTTGTTAGAACTGGATAAGTCAGAAAAGCGAAGTCATGAGCTGTACCCGATGACACGACCATCCTGTTCAAGGATGAACGAGTACAAAACGAGTTTGGTAGGACCTTTCATCTGACATGCTGTTTCATGTAGAATATCACAGTCGCGATATGGTCCTAGAGGCTGCTGGAGAAGCTCTTCAAGGACCCTGCGACTGATCATACCGATTGTCTGGTAGCTGAGGTGTAAGAAGAGGATTTGATGATAATCTGGAGGGTTGACCTTGATTATATGGAATATTCCGACATCCTGTGCAACGGTTCACTGAACCGAATGTTGATTAGCTAATAGCCTACTTCCGTGCACATATACTTGACAGAAATAGTTGTAACAGCAAATGATATACCAAAGTATGCGATGAGTCGATGTTCAATGAGATATCAATGGGACTAATATGCTTCAAGGAATTAGGTAGATGGATGACAAAAGACAAGGGGAAGAAGCAAACCGAATTTATATCATAAACAAAACAACCAGAAAGTCAAATCTGACAATCACCGGGTTGTCGAGCGAGACAAGATTAGGAAGGAGGGGGAGGGCAAATAGTAATGTGCCAGTCAATTAGGCAGATGTGGGCTGTTGCGCCTGCGAACGTGTTGCCCAATTAAAAAGGTGACGCATATCGCTTGAGGGTGGAGTATCAGCTGGCTGCTTGGGTTCAACAAGCAGACTTTGCATCATTCCCGCAGTCAGTAGAGTAACGATTCAGCAACACCTAGAGACACACCTCCTCCTATATAGGTCTTGAAGATCGCCATGGTGTTTAGAATTCTCAAAAGCAAAGTTCAGAAACTCCTGGACTTCAGGAATTTTCTTGAGGTTGTAGGTCGCTTGGAAGCGCTGCATATCTATCGATGAGATCAATGACTCAGCATCACTTAACTGGTGGAGGCGAGATGACAACCTTGAATAATACGAGCCAGCTTATGGTACTTATTGAAGTTCAGGAGTTTTTTGCCTGGGGCCAATGGTGAATCTCGGTACGAAGGATTACCCTCTCGGCAAAACGTCACGTCTGTCAAATAAAGTCCTGCTCACGCGGCGCAATGAGTACACAGAACTTCGTCCTATAAGCAGCCAACCTCACCCAAAAACGGTACGGCAGGCGGGGCAGTATTCCGAAGTTTACTGCGATACTCATGGTAATTGCGACTGTGGTCCGCCAATCGTCGTAACGTCTCCAACTGTAGCTTGTTCTTTTGGGGAACGCCCTGAGGCTTCTCAGCATATAAATAACAGACGTCCCCGACGCTCGACTTACAAGCCACGTCTGGTGCAGGCGAGAGATGGTCGAGGAGTCGAGTGCCGCGAGAATCGAGCGTGGAGTGCTAAAATTATGTAGTGATGTACATCGCTACACAAACAATTTAGACCAATCTCAACAAAAGTCTCAACAAGGACACTTACGTCCGCAACCTTGATGAAAAACTTGACCAAAAGTGTCCGCTTTTTGATATCATGTTCGTTTAGAATATTCTCGGCCACCCAGCCCGTGACCATCGTGCTCAGGGAGGTGACAGCCCTAACATTCATAGACGGTTTCCCACCCTCCTGCCCTGTCTCCAGTACTTCTTCGGGTTGGATTGCACAATAGAGATCACACTCCATGATCGTCAGCTGCCTTGCCAGCTCCAGAGCGTCGAATTCGGTAACAGTGACAGAGTCGAAGTTCTTGTTCCGTAAACTCGAGAGCAGTGCCTTGGTCATCATAGGTCGAGGGATCTCAGAGGGGGAGAAAGACGGTGGATTGATAGGCATCCCCGGGTCACGAGCTCGCTCACTTTTCGAGGTAATTAGATTTGTATTCGCATCCTGGCGCATGGCAATGAGATCAAGAATGCGCTGGGATGGTCCGGGGAAGTACTGTTGTAGTGCTTCGCGAGTGAAGGATTCCAAGGGTCGGAGAATCACATCGTCTGTACCTGACCGCCAGTACGTTTCCAACCAGCTTTTGACGAAGTTAGACACGCGAAGGCGAATGGGAATACCCTTATACTGTTGCCACCGGAGCATATCTTCCTCCGAGAGACCAACGGGAGGCATGACATTGTACCGATGAATAAGGGACTGCACAAGCTCCATTGGCGTAGAGAACAGCCGGAACGTCAAGAAGAATACGGCTGAGAAAGCGGGATCAACGATGCTATCATGGGGTATCATCTTCTCAACGAGCACATCCAAGGATGCAGCGACAAGGTGGCCATCAGAGTTGTAGATAACGTCCTCGGCCGAGTGATCATGACCCAGAGGGTCACGCTTAACATCGAGGGTAACAAGCGACTCGCCATCTCGCACGAGCTGGTCTTCAAAGCCGTCCACGGTCTCCTGTTCGCCTCGAGCATCTCCAGAAACTACGTCAGTCGGCTCCGGATAAGGTGAAGCCACGTTATCCGATACAACTGGGTGGGTGCTCGAACATGATGAGATGTCTCGTTCGTCAAGAGAAGTAGGTGCGGTATCCTGCGAGCATTCAGACGACTTTGAGTGCCCGGTGAGTACGGATGAATCCGAAGACGTCTCCTGTATCTGTGTCAGAATGTTTGGCGCGTGGCTCGTTCGTGCTTGACCCTGAACGTTGACATCCCCCTCATCGACGCTCCTCCGATATGACTGGTTCAGGGAAGAACCACTGCGCTGACTTCGTGAAAACTTACTCAGCGCGGATGGGGCAGACTTCGAATCTGACCTCACTGGAACTTGGATGATGAACTGCTGTTCCAATGAGGTTCGACTCAGGCATATCTTGACCGCAGAAACGCAGTCGGCACCAGCTTTGCAAGCAGCCGTAGCTGAACGGATCAACGATGCCTTCTCTACTTCTTCCGTGACATTCGGCGAGAGAGGAAACATAAGAAGTCGAACAGACTCTGCAAGCGAACTTGTCACGTTATACAGTCCCTCCTTCGCTACTTTAAGATGGCCGATTTTGTGTTTGGGAATCTCCGCGTGCCGCATGACCGCTTCGACAATGGTAAGGAGTTTGCAGACCATTTCGACGATCTCTCGCACTAGTTCATACATATGACCTGTACTGGACGCATGAGACGAGCGTGAATGGGAATGTGCGTGACCTATAAAGGCCGCAATGGTTGAGAGGTATTGATCATGGGTATGTTTGAGTGCTTCCATAACTTCGGAGGAAGTCGAAGGTCCCGAAGGGAAGGAGGGTACTACAGGGGGTTTGTATGACTCGGTGGACGAGAATGACGAAGATGAAGAAATACTGCTTATTGATAGCATAGCCTGTTTGTGGCGATTAGTGGCTTCGTGGACGAGGTATTGCTCTTTCCTCGCACGGGTGACGACCGTTCGGTGAGAGAGTAAGGAAGCAACCGAGGAATTTGAGTCTCGGTATGATGGCATTTTGCACTGAAATCGTAGGTCACCGAGGCTTTTTACACGAGAAGCTGTCCTGACAGGACCTGTCATTTCGTGGTCTTTCAACTCGGGATTTCTCAAACCAGACAATTCATCTGATAGCTGAACAGCTCCTGATGGTGGTATCGATGAACTTGTCATGGGGTCTGGAGAGACGCGTTCGAACTGTAAGTGTGTCGACGTGACACTATCGGTAGGCGAGGATTGTCCCCGTTCCGGGAGTTCAATGCCGCATTGTACTGCCACTGCTAAGAACCGCCGAACTTGGGAAAATACCTGACCGCCAAGCTTGAGCATCCTCTCAATTTCTGCATCCCGAGCATCTTCGTCGCATATCTCATCCGAAGCTCTTCTTGCCTGTGAGACCAATGCAGCCAGAACGGATAAAATTTGTTTTCGTTCAGAAGCCAGCGGGGGGAAGCGCTTTAGCAATAATGCCTCACGGGGCAGGCACTCGACAGAGGATAGGATGAACCGAACGCAAGATATAATGCATGCTGTGGATGGCTGAAAGTGTGTTATGCGATTAGACCTGACCGCACTTTGCAGGAGGGATAGACTCTGCAACAAATTGACCATTAAAGGGGGACAATATGACGCAATATCAGGCCCAAGAGCTTCCGTGACCAAGGGACGATGGTCTTTGCGAGACAGGCCGCGCGAAGGGGTGGTAGCCCATGATGCAGCTGATACAGCTGACATTGTGTGCGCGTGACGAGAGGATTGGCGAATCTGCAAAAACCGATCATGGGGTTAACCTGAAGCCACCGTGACAACCAAGGGACACTAACCGACGGGCGAAGCTGTTCCTCTGTCAAAGAGATCACGCGTTCATCAGCACTGACATAATTACTCGGAAACCATCCCCGCTGGCCCTGTAGTTCGCCATCCCACCAGCCACTGGGGTCACGATTAAATACACGGATGACCTGACCAGCGCGAAAGGAGAGACACGTCGCGTTTTGATGCTGAGGGACAAAATCATGGAGTGCCAGTACATACTCGGGTACAGAGGGCTGAACCCGAACTGTTTCATCCGCGGATGGACTGGGTGGGTTAGGGACGAACTGGGACGCAGGCTGGAGCACTTCCGTGCTAGACTCGGGTAAATGGAGAGAGGAAGAGGATGCAGACGCGGAGGAAGGACAAGGGGATACGACAGAGATTGAAGAACTCGAGGATGCGGTGGATCCACTGCGCGTGCGCGTACCATTGGAGCGAGATTGAGAAGGGAGAGTCACGGATGTTACGTTTGAGGGACCTGGCGATCTTTTCGATGCTACAACAATTTCTCTGTGTACATCTGTGTTGAGGCGAAGACGGGATGAGATCATTATCAGGATGGAGGTGTTGTCGGGAGTGACGAGGGATGAGAAAATGAAACAAGAGGGGATACAGAGAATGGGGTAGGAGTACAGTGAATAGGTCGTAACTGTCGTGAGTGAGTCGAGTCCAAGATATTGTATGTCAAACGAGTTTAAGTGGTTGCACAACAACACATCAAAACAGGTCCGCAAACACATAATCATTTAAAATACGCCTTTATCGTGTACCAACACCCGACTATCACAGCAAACACTCCAACTATCCCTGCGCCAATGTACCCAGAGCTTTCATTTGCCTTTGCAACCTTTAGTATCATCCACATCAAGCCCCATTCCCAACTCACCTTTGCCCAACCCCTCCACCACCTTCCTGCCAGTCCACCTCCGTTAGGGGCTGCTGCTGCTGCTGCCTGACATCTGCCACAATTTGCCCCAATTAGTCCCATGACCTCTATGAGTGATATACTGGGCAAGATAAGCCACACAGGGGATACAAATTCGTTCACTCACCTAAACGCAAGCAAAATACTCATTGTTGTCAGGACGATACTGAGTTCCGACATCGTGCTTCGTTTGACAAGCATCATGCGGTCATTTTTCTTTCCTCTTGCTGTGTTGCTGTCGTCGTCACGCCCTGCGCTATCCACTGCCCTGTTCTCCGTTTCGACTGTGTCACAAGGCTGGTTAACTGAGGGGACGGTGATCGTCTCTTTTGCTATCACTGGGCACACCTCCACTGCCCTTTCCCCGGCAGAAGATACCTCGCGACGCAAGTTCACAGATCGCATATTGCCACTTCCCAAAGGAAAACTGCTCGGCTCAAAAATCCTCCATGAGTGGTCAGCGAATCCGGTGTATGAATAAAGCATCAATACGGAATCGAGTGAATCCACCAGGGTCATCCCTGAAGTGAACAATAGCTTTTGACGAGCATCAATCACCTAGTAATGGGAACGGAGCCGGAGGGTCTCACAGGCAAGATGATGACATCTGAGGGGGACATTCGTGTGTTGTTCTCGCCCACTTTGGCCAATGCAGAGATGGACAGTAAGGCGATTGAAGATGCAGTGTCAAACCCTGGATATGAAGGTAATCAGGACTCTACATCCGGAAGGAGACACAAGGTTCACCTAGGCCAAATAGCACACCCACAGGGTACATCTACCAGTAAGCTGGTTAATCAGCTATCCTACTAGTGCTGACTGCCGCACTGGCATACCTTCCAAGGACGATTCACGAAGTTGACCAGAGGGCCTAGCAGTCGCATCATCAGCATGCTTTGATTCTGGGCAAGTTCTGGATCCGAATCCTGTTTACGTCTGGCCTATCCATTGGGCCATAAGCATGCAAATCAAGGAAGTAGTTGCAGCGTGGGCATACCCGCCTGCGTCGATGCAGGATTTGGCAGAGAATAATTGAATTAGCGAGACCAACAACGAACAAGAAAGAACCACTGATAGCCGTCCCTGCAGATGGATATATATTCAGTACTGCATGTAGAACGACAGTACACACCCACTATCGACCCAATGTCACCGACTCCACTTAGTCTACTGTAGATGCCCGTGGCAATAACTATAGCGACGTTCTAGTCGCCGATATGATATGTTGAAAAGGGGTTCAAATCGATGCAGTTAATAGAACATACCACAACGATCACTATTGTACTGTGGCCGAGAGAAAAGAACAACCCGCACGTTACTGCAAGTTGTCCATGATTGATGAGGGTTCGTGTGGCATTATCGATCGCGCTGAGCCCGAGGATCAGTTGCTACTCTGCCACGATCATGAATAACCATAGGCAGATCGAGACGAGGTGCAACATACAAAACCACAAACTGTTCGTTGAATAACCTTATGTGGTCTGCGTCGAGAGCTATGTGCAGATCGGTGACACTCTTGGTTGGAGGGGCAGTCAGCAGGTTCCTCCTTACCATGCCTCAAGCCAATTGTCTGCATGAAAGAGAGTTAGCCGAGCTGAGCTGTAGGATCAGTTGGCATACGTACCCAGGCGAGAATAGCAAGTCCTAGGATTGCGTGCGAGCGCGCTGCAATAGCCCAGCAGACGGCGTTTGCAATGACTTCGAGGGAGATCAGAAGAAGAGATCGTCCGAAGACGGTGAGCGAGCCTGGTAAACGAACAGAAAAAGTGTGAATGACCGGGAACATCTCGATCCTGAGTACTACGATTCGTGAGCTTGTTTGGGCCGTGCGTCTGCAAAGTCGGTCAGTCACGTCCAAGTGGTGACACAACCGAAACGACCAACAACTGGTCACTCTTCATGTGGCCGTTCGTCTATTATCATGTGTAAGTTTAACTAGTCTCGACATATCTCTCGCTCTAAACTTTTCTCATCTGCCTGTAGTGCTCATGATGCATATCGGACAATAATACCTTGCCCCAAAGACCGCATACCCATACGTCTCTGCCACATTCCCCATCTTCTCCTGCCACTAGTTCCCTTTCTCTCCATGGCCTACCTTTCCAGACGTCCGAATACTTTCTACCTGCGGCTGTCGCTCTTACCCGTAGTGGTCTGTCTTACATTCGGAACATATTTTCGGTTCGTATACACGGAACCAGAACTGAACGTCTATAACTGGGGACAAGGTGCGGGTTTAGTCGGTATCGTCTAACATGACACAATTGGACGTGTTCTTCATTCCCATAGGACTGTTTGCCGAGATGATTTGTGGCAAAGCTATTGACCTTGCGTGGAGGAGAGCTGGAATGCTCAAAGCGGGTGAAACGAAGCCAGGCGTATTATCTGGGTCGCCTCCCACCCTCCATCGCTCCAATGGCAGCTGCGACAGTGTCGTGTCGTCTGTTGATTCCAGAAAGATTTCTCCTTATCCAGCACCAGCAAGAAATACGTCGTTACCACCTTGGCTCTACGACACATTCGAAGTAGTATTTACTATCCGTGGGCTGGGGTGGCAGTTTGGCGCTGATTTGCATGTTCCAAGAGACCCACGACCGTTGGAGCGGACCGCCTTCCTGTATGCCACTGCCATGTCTATGTTCCAACATTTCCTCACCTTCGATGCCTTGGAATCTCTCATCAAACTGGTACCAGAAGTTGGTTCGCCTCACGGAGGAACGATATTCAGACCCAACCTGCCTATTCTTCAACGATACATACTTTCCACCGCAATCCACCTTGCTACAGGAACGTGTCTCATTGCCGGTTTTGAAATGGTCCATGGTTGTATTACCTTGTTTGCCTTGATAACATTGTCTAGTACTCCAGAAGCGTGGCCTCCACTCATGGACAATCCTTGGGTTTCTGATTCTCTACACGTTTTCTGGGCCAAACGATGGCATCAAGTGCTTCGTCAGACGTTCTTTGTCTACGGAGGGTTTATCGGTAAATGGCTTGCTGGAGATATCGGAATGTTGTTCGGAACGTTATTCGCTTCGGGAATGTTCCACGAATGCGCGGCATATATGCTCGGGAGGGGCTTCAAATGGGTCGTAGTGGGGTTCTTCATGTTGCAGGCACCAATGCTTTTGTTCGAGAAGCTGTGGCGTCGCACCACTGGGAGAAGGGTGGGTGGGGTATATGGAAGACTATGGGTATATTTCTGTATCTTTGTGGTGGCCCAACCGCTAGGTACGTATGTTCGATGTTTAAATGCTTGGCTCATTTCGCTGTTATTTCGCAGTGGATTCGTGGCATAGTAGAGGTCTTGGTGGTGGCGCGATGATTCCGCCTGTGATCAGCCCCACGAGGCGGTTTTTCATTCCGCTACTGAGACGTGTCGAGGAGACAGTCGGTTTTGGTCCGCTTTCAAGTAGTGCAGTCGTTCCTTGATAGGGGGATATATTCGAACGCATTTGGCCCCATGGATCTCACACCTGCTGTCTCATATGGTGTGGAGATCCATCCTGTACGTTTGGTTTGATATTTTTGGTCATGAAAGTTTAAAGCTTTTACGACAATTCTGCTAGGTGTCCACAAACAATGCAGCTATCTCGCTTGGCACATGTTCCCTCCAACCATATGGTGTTTATCATCAGAGTCCGATACGAATGGTAACCGGTGGATTCGCATATGCAACTCTTCACCGCGGATCTCTTCTGGGCAGTTTGGATGGTGATTGCACCCGGCGCAGAAGGATCGATTCATTCCGAGCCAAGGGTAATCGTGTGGAGTAGGACGAGAAAGGAAGTCTCTCCTCTTTTGCTACGGAACCACGAAAGAGAGATATGGTTGGGCTTCGGTTGATCCCAGTCCGACTAGGAAAGATGCTTCGTTGGTACCTCGTGCTCGAGCTCACGTCCCCTTTTCCCGTAGGCCATCCGTATATCAGCTCCGGCCCGCTCCGAGCATTCCATTCTCGGGTTTTCTTGCAAGGGATCAGGTTATCGTATTGTTCAAAGATGGGACTCGCCTGGAACCTTGGAGCCAGTCACATGCCGGTCAATCAAACCTTGAAATGGAATGGAAGTCACAGTCCTATGGCATCGCCTGCTGACTCCTGCATCGAGTCTATTCTAATTATGTATCACTGGAGCTGCGCTATTCCGGGAAACCTGTTCCGAGTTCTCCGATATACGTGTTTCGTGCTCCTCACTGGCGGAACACGATTTACCCGGCAGGGTCTACGTCTCATGGGAAGAAACGAGCTGGTCGGTATCTTATCTGGCTGGTCGCTCGTGAGCATTTCCGCAGCTCACGACGCGTACAGCTCTACCGGGACACTGGATCCTTGCAAGGACGAACGTCGTCATCCAATGGCAGAACCGCAATTGGCAGCCCTTTGGCAAGCTGCAAGTACTACGTCATGATCATGGACCTTTCCATCAGGCTTTTCCGTCCGTAGCACCAATTAATGCAATCAAAGATGTATATTGGTGCCTCAGAGGTACCCAGGAACAATACAACATGCCATGCCAACAAAATATTGATTTCCTGGTCTGCCAGGGCGCTGGCATGAGAAAGCGCATAGTCAAGTTGAAGCCGGCTTCGGTATACCAGACCAAGTCTTCCTATGCAGAGCGGCGCAAGCTCACCAAAGCTTAGGCGTGTCACCTACAGTTTAACCAGTAGTGATATGCCAAATTACAGTTGCTGTGTTTGCCCCTAGGGTTCTAATTGTGGATAAGCCGCCTCAAGCCTGCATCTAGAGTGCCAGATCAAGAACGAGCACCCCTCCGTGAATTTGGCTCCTGACCAGATTCCTTTAGTCTACTCACCGCCGTCGTGCCAAGTGCAGGCATCACGAGCGTCATTCATTTTGCCAGTCTACCAGCGGAATGTGTCCTCGTCTCAACGCCGTAACCTGGTCGAACAGCCAACCAAGGTCAAGGCGCAGTAAATCGTCGTGCAGAGCGTTGATCGATTAGTGTACACTTTCAACAGAGACAAAGCGTGGATGTAAGTACCAGAAAAGAAAACGCAAGTCAAGAGGATAAAAATTAACAAGGCAAGACAAGGATGACCATACTGCATGCATAGATTGGTTACGAACCCACTTCGACAAAAAGAGTACATCAACGCAGAGACGCCGGTCAAGCGGGCGTAAAAAAACTTATGAACAAAAACAAGCAGTCAATAACCGTGCATCATCTCCTTCCGTAGTGTCCAGCCTGTGGTGGCGGCGCCCAGTGATTGTGCTGAGCAGCAGCCGCAGCAAGCCCACCTAGAGGCTGAGCACCTTGCCCTGCCGGACCACCGGCTCCTGGATAGGAATACGCTTGGGCAGGCATCATGTGTCCGCCATACATGCTTGCATCCGTGGGACTCCCAGCATGATGTCCGTGATGTTGCCCATGAGGGGCATAGCCTCCCGTTGGAGATGGGCCATACTGCGGAGACGAAGGCACTTGTGAGTGTTGTTGCTGAGGGCTCGTTGGGGAGCCAAGGGAAATTTGCGGGGGTTGCGGTGCCTGAGTTGCGGACTGATGCTGAGAGGCACCGGGAATAGAGAGAGGAGGAATTGTACTGTTTGGCGTTTGAGGGGAACCAGGTCCAGTGCGACCTGGCGCCGAAGCTGTTGTGGTGGAGGGACGGCGACGACGCTTGTCGCCAGCGGACGCAGTGCGGCCGCCATGGACGACTTCATCATCACCTTCATCATCGCCATCCTCTTTGGTGGGACCAGGACCGCCGACGGGACCACCTGGGATGGAAAGACCGCCAGGAAGATTGGTAGTGCTGCCCGGGGGCATGGGTATGGACTGCGTAGAGCGGTTCATGGGGACCGCGACGGGCACATTAGGTGGAAGGGCACCGCCATGGGGACCTCCCTGGGTAGTGGAATTGAGACAAGCTTGAATGAGATTTTTGCCTTCAGGTTGTGTAACGAGAGGCTGTAGCTTGGCAGTCGTGAAGGTGTATACGAGACCTGTTTCTGAGACGACGAGGAGTAATACTTGGGTGCCGGTGAGAGTGGAAAGCTCGTACGCCTGAGGAAGTGGGTTAGATAAGCGATAGACGAAGGCGCGACGGACGCATATACCTTTTTCATTATGCCTGCGAAAGTGAAGCAGCATTTTCAGGAAAAACACGAGAGACAAAGGAAGATGATCGCATACCAGCTTTCCTTTTGGAGAATGTTATGTGACGTCTTGATTTATCCTGAATAAACTCGATCTTAATCTTGCGCCTTCCTGCCTTCTTGTCCTTTGGTTTTTCCTCGTCATCGTCGTCATCGCCGGCGCTTTCCACGGCATCCTGGTCGTTGATGAAACCATCCTCTGTGACGGCGCTCTGCTGTGGCAGATGCGAGGGTTGTTGTTGGTGTGGCGGCTGAGCTGACTGAGCTGGCTGCTGCTGAGGATCGGCTACAGCTGGGCTAGTGATATCGAGGCCCGTGCGCTGGCGCTTACGCATCGTCGGTGAGGATGAAGCAGGGTCGTCCTGGATGTTTTGGCCGGAAAGGGAAGGCTGCTGACCGTGATGGGCCGCGGTCTTGGAATACGGATAAGATGGTGAGCTGTTGTTGGCAGATGTGAGATGGCGATAGGCCATGTAGTTGGCGGGGGGGACGGCGTCGACGGCGACGGGTGGTGCAGACGTTTAATTGGGGATGTGGGCGACGATGGGCGGGCAGGTGACGATGTCAGCGAGGGTGCGGAGGGCGTCCTTAAAAGGAATCGCTGAAGTTGGAAGGAGATGGAAAAGGGAGGGAGTGTCAACGGGCGTGTGTCTCAGTCTGGGCGATCAAAAAAAGACACCCCAATGTGTTTGTTTGTTTGGTCCCGTCGGAGTATATTCCCACCTCAGGCACGTCCCGGTAATCCCCGGCATCTGCTTCCGCAGCCGCCACTCCCACATCTTTCCTTTTGGGAATTCGCAGTTCCCCTTTGCGCGGATGATTACCTCATCATTACCCTTTTTCGGATCAATCACATCATATTCAACAAAATATATAAAATTAAAACAAGGAAAGAAAGAAAAATCAAGAGGGAGCCAAGTATCATCTCTCGTTCACCGTGCTCGGGAGGCTAGCTCCCGTGGCGCTTAGCGCTCTTTCATTCCCTTGGCATTTTGACATTCGAGAGAGTTCTTTAGAAAATCCGTGTGCCCATACTTCCTCAGGTGTCGATCGCGTTCTGGTCAGACAAGAGACCATTCATGTCAGCGGGGTTAGAGCATCGGTATACCAAGTCCACCAAGCGCCTCCCGGACACGGCTGTCGACGTCTGCGGCGCCGCGGCGCAATCGAACGCCCTCAAGCGCAACCTCAATCGCGCGCACGTCGCAACGTGTATTCCACGGCTGTGGAAGCATTTCATGGACGTATACCGCAACCTCCATATCTGCAAATCCAGTAGTGACAGGACCGACAGTAAGACACCATGGACACGTCCAGTCAGCTCGCACACAAAACAAGTTCGTGACGCACCACTCGGCTCCTTGATTATTCGGCTGAGATGCAGCTCTCCACAGTCCTTGTCACAGCATACACCGCCACCGGGCACCTCGTATGGGCACACCCGGAGATTCATATTGCGCCTAATCGACTGTGCGAATGAACGGCAAAGTACCACTTGTTTCAATTGCTTGAGGTCTGGGAGAGGAATAGGAGAAGAAGAGTGAGAGGACACAGCACCTGTAGCACAGGAAATAGGGGACAGAAAATGTACGCTAGGAGGGGAGGGACTACGAGGACTGGCTTGCGATACAGAAGTTATCTCGGACTGCAAGTTGACAAAAGAGGTATTGCCAGCGCTTGCATCCGGGCCGAATCGAGGTCGAAGGAGCGGATATCGAGAAAGAGGGGAATCGTACAATGGAAAGTCAGATCTTGGTACTTGCGGGGGCGGTTCATTTCGTGATTGCGGCAATTGGGGCCGCAGGACCTATCGTCAACGGCAAGCACCAATTTGTATGAGCACACATTGATATATCAGGCCACACAACCTCCATAACGAGCCAGACTGGAACACGCACCTGTGCCGACGATGATGGTCCAGAATCACCGGCGGCGAAGGATTCTTGATGAATGTCCTCTTCCGATGAGGGGACCTAAGCATATCGTTACGGTGTCGCGTGGAAGGAAAGGGGGGAAGCAAAAGGGGGCGAAGTTAGGAAGAGGGAAGCAGGTCAACATGGAAAAAGGAAGAGATTCTTGCCACTTGTGCGGACTGTGTTTCTCCAGTAACCATCAAGTCTAAAGAAGCCACAGGGAGCAGGATCATTGGAAGCAGGAAGGAGGCTGTGAGCAACGACGCGGGGGGAAGAGGAAGACAAAGACAGGCAGAACGGCGAACATACCTTGTTCATCATCAGAGTCCCCGTCTTGCGCGGAAAGTTCGCGTCCTGCAACCCCCAGCATATACCCACCGGCGGTAATGAAAATAAACCAGACCGGTGAAGAGGGAAAGTGTACACAGTAGAAAAGAAAATGTAATATAGTAAAAAGAAGCACGGAAGGGGGGGGGGGAAAGAACAAAAAAGGTATATCAGCCGGCTAACGTAAGGGCGGAGAACCGAGAGAGTGAACCAA
>JBBPQW010000211.1:0-30492 GCA_038092695.1 Boletus rubropictus
CTCAGACGTGGATCCAGAACTTTGAGGCCGATGACCATCCCGCGTGGTGTGCTCCCAGAAGTCTGTAGATCAGCCAATGAATCCCAAAACTGCGAATCCACAGACGTCAGACACGATCGTATGTCCAATTAAATTCTCCTGACCTTCTTGACATCCTGCCTGTCGTCATTTCCAACCGGTGACAAAGCTCCTTTGATGACCTGGCTCGACTTGGGACCCATAATCTCAAAAGCGTTAATACATCCTCTAAGATCCGCGATCTCAATCTCCGCATGCACCTGTGGGTCCTTCTTCTTGCTCTGCTCTAGGACGTAAGAAGCTGCAGTTTGTAATGATGCAAAAACGTCTTCAAAGATAGCTGGATGACAGCGGAGCCAGATAATCCGCGGGCCAGCATTGGGTTCAGGTGATGCGCTGTCGTTCGTCTGCTTCTCCTTGCCTTTGCCCTTACCCTTGCCCTTACCTTTCTCCTCTCCTGGTCGCGCCAGGGGTTCGTTCGTGCAGGGTGAATTGCCATTGGAAGACAATGACTGCCAAATGATCGTCATCGGTCCTAGCAGTGCTAATGGATAACTCGCGTGTTTGTACACGTGAGTCTCGTAAGCGCGGCTACCCGTCATACAACTACAATAAGTGTCAATGACGGGAAACAACCAGATACACATAACAAACCGCTTCATTCCAGAAACTTGTGGATCGCAGCATTGTTCTAGCACTGCTTGGAGGAGCGGTTGTGGTCCTTTAAGCTCTATCGTTGCATAGTAAGACGCGTCATGCAAGATAGAGCCATGGATCGATGCGCGGTGAGACGGTCGGAAGGCCTTCTCGGTGGGGGTCACAGCCTGAGGGAAATTTCATTAGCCGGTGCGTATCAAACGCTGCTCAAGGCATACGAGTCGATACCCCCACATATTCTGCATCTTGGCCCGTTTAGTATGCCAAATATGTGTCTCCAGCCATGACTTGTCACCTGGATTCGGGTTCTACGAGTTCAATATGAAAAAGAGCTACGCAAAGTGGATCTCACGCTGGCGTTTCAAGAGAGCCTCCGTACGAGTGATTTGGTTCGCCTTGCCTCGTTTAGGTCGACCGAGGAGTCGGCGTTTATTGGCGTCCATCTGCAGGGTGATAAGCATGGGGTGCCAAAGGTGAAGATGGGCTTGCCTCTGTTCGTGCCTTGTCTCGCAGGCGTACAGGGACACGCGTAACATCGTGACTGGCTGCTCTACGACGGAGGTGTCGAGGCAAAGTTTGCCACACGCGATGGGTCGAACTTTCACTGAAAAGTATTGTTGAGAAGCTGTCGTTATGTACACCATGACAACATGCCTAGCTGTCTTTATTGCCTTTTGCATTGCATCGATCTCATATGCACGCGCCTAGACAATTATTGACAATGACGACCTTTAGATGCTGAAATATACGTACCTCTGTGAACCTTTCCACGTCTATAGAAGCTGGCAAACCCTGCATAGCTAGGCCACGATCGACATTTGCCACACGACACAACGGAGTACGGGAGCACCTACAGTCGAAATGAACTACAGTTTTGGGAGGACCTGCAGATGATGATGCGACAGCGTTCGTTTGGTTGTTCGTGGGGGTAGAATCACTTGTAGCGGGTACCTCTTGAACTGATATCGTGCGTGCATTGGCCATCTTGAGTTTCTTGCGTTCTCGCGCACTTGGTTCGCTGGTATCATCGTTCTTCCGTTTCAGAGGCATCGTCCTGAATTGAGTGGTAGTGCTGATAGTCGCGTCTGGTCCACGGAAAAGCGTGACCCCCGCCAAAAACTTCGCCCGGGGTTTCCAGGTCCTACTACATGTACTGCATAATAACGCATTCAACGAATCTCCTTCTCAGGAATATTGTACCCCACGTCCTCGCCCCAGCTCCGAGGTCGAACAGTCAGCAAAACACACGTATCACAGCACATGCAGCGTTTGCGGGGCCAATACGCTGCCAATACTCGAAACACCTTCGGGGTCTCGGACGCGCTGGATATTTGTCTAGCGCGTGCTCAAACGCGAGGAATACATCAGGGGGACATCTTCTCAAATCCCGCTTCTCGAAGGTTAGCGGGGCGGCGTTATCTCCGCTTACAAGAGGACGAGGTCGTCGTTTCAGACGACGACTTGTATCAAGAAACGCTTAGCGGGGACCATGCATGGACTGAACTCCGGGTGACGTATTCAGGCTGCACCGAACTCGTGCACGTTGTGAAATGCCCATACTATTGTTGAATGAGTGATACACAGGAGCCCCAGCAGAGAGTGGACGGACGTCGGGTTCGAGAACCCCACCAATTGGCGCCGAGGACTACAACAAATACTCGGGTTGTCTAGTCACAACAAAGAAACTTGTATAAAAGTACCACGGCTCCTTGAGGGGATGACACACCAGTTCCGATGGTAATTCCTGTAATACTGAGCTACAGGTCACGAACTAGAGGTGTAGAGCATTCCGCTGACCGAATCAGTCATGTTCGTCGAAAAGGACAACCGCGAAATGCAAAATAGCTCGACAGCTCATTTGAAGCCTTAAACAACTTTTAGTCCATACTTTTCACCCCAATCGTGATACTTCCTCATCATATCGGGTGTGATTTGCTTGCGGATCGACCTTGCGACTTCTTCGAAAGCGATTTGCGGCACCTGACAAAATATAACAAGAAACTCTACAAGCTATCAACGAACGATACGAGGCTCTTACGTGCGGTGCATGGATGTCTTTCCGCATCGTCAACAATGCCGCTTCTTGACAGAGTGCCGTCATTTCCGCGCCACTACAACCATCCGTCTAGGTGATTTCGGTCAGTAACCACATGCCCGTGGCAAACTATACGAACCATAGCAGCGATTTTGGTAACATCCAACCCAGATTCAACGCTCATCTTTCTAGTTCGAATACGTAGGATCTCCTCCCTGCCCTCTTGGTCCGGTGGGCCAATGAACAGAATGCGATCAAGGCGACCAGGTCGCATTAGCGCAGAATCCTTGACAACGAATCAAGTCTTGAGAAAGGATCGCAAAATCACGTTGCATAGTAATCTTACGATGACATCGGGTCTGTTGGTGGCCGCAATGACGGTAACGCCAACTAACTCTTGAACGCCATCCATCTCGTTCAACAAGCTCGTAAGCACACCCTCGTGGGATAACGCGCCCCCATCCGAGTCGGATCGAGAGGTGCCAAGTGCGTCGATCTCGTCCTAGCACATTGGGGTATGAGTCAACAGTCGTGTAACGTGTAAGCAGGGAGCGACAAACAAAGAATATGATGGATGGCGATGCTGCACGAGCTTTCCTGAAAATCTCACGCACCGCTCTCTCGGATTCACCAACATACTTGTTCAGGAGCTGAAGAAGACCTTAGGCATCGTGCGAGAGGATAGTTTGATCACTTGCCTCGGGTCCTTTCACAGCCACAAAGTTGACCCCGCTCTCTGTCGCGCAAGCACGGGCAAGAATTGTTTTACTGCATCCAGGTGGTCCGTAGAGGAGAAGGCCCTTGGGTGGTCGTACGCCCAGTCTCTCGAAAGCTTCAGGGTGGAGCAAAGGCCACTCAACGGCTTCGCGCAGTTTCTGTATAGCGGTCACTTGACCGCCAACATCAGAGTATCTTACGGGTGGCGTATCCAGGAAGACAGATCGCATAGCAGACGGGCGAACGCTCGGCAAGGAATCAGAGAGGTCTGCAATGGTGAGATTCAGCGAAGAAGGGTTCCCCGTCCCGCTTGCGCCCAACGACGCATTTGCATTCACCCATCGTTTGATTGCAAGTGTACCAGCCTCACGCATGACGGCGCTCAAGTCAGCACCAACGTACCCGTATGTACGACCTGCGAGGGCACGGAGGTCGGCCCGTGATATGGAATGAGGTGTTTTAGCGAGTAGAACCTCCAAGATTGCGAAACGTGCTTCAGCGTCCGGTACACCTGATGTAGCAGAGAAGTATATAAATTTCAACGCCCATATGGTATTGAGAATGTGCTTATTGCTTACCTATCTCGAACTCTCTGTCAAATCTTCCAGGGCGTCGAAGTGCGGGGTCGATTGCATTCGGCCGGTTCGTCGTTCCGATAACCACAACCCTCTCGATAGTGCCACTGGTTGCCTTATCTTCCATTCCGTCCATTATTGTCAGCAAAGTCGCGACCACTCGCTTTTCAACTTCTCCACCTGGGCCCTCCTCGCGTCGTGGAACTAGTGCATCGATTTCATCCAAAACGACGATACACGGGCTCTTGGCACGCGCATTTCGAAAGACCTCTCGTAGCCGCGCTTCAGTCTCTCCATGATATGCCGACGATAGCTCGGGTCCATTGATAATGATGACGGAAGATCTCGTGGATGCAGCTATGGCACGTGCCAGATGGGTTTTGCCCGTTCCGGGGGAACCATGGAGTAAGATACCCCGCGGAGGCTTTAAACCTGCATAATCACACGGTGGGTTATCTGAATCATGAGTATGCCCAAAATATGACTCACCGAAGTGCGCAAACAGCTCCGGTGTTGTAAGAGGAATCTCGATCAGATCACGTATCTCCGCAACCGTCTTGTCAAGTCCCCCAACTGCGGCGTAGGCATCAGATGGTGTTGTTTTCTCAAGAGTCTCGATGTCAGGCTGGAAAATCACGCACGGGTAAGCGTTCACTATCCTCAAGTCCAGAGACAGTGACAACCTACCTTGTGAGGATGGTCGACCTGATGATCTGTATCGTCTTCCAGGATACAGACGGATGTATCCCATCCTGCTATCCACAAGGGTTGGGTATGGAAGGAAAGCGAGCTGACTTCTTCTGTAATTGAGCTGACAAGGTCACCCGTCTCGGGTGGACGCGCTGAGATGGAATCGATAGAAAATCTTCGAGGTCGACCTTCATACAAAACTTGCACGGTTTGGGAAGATGTGATGAATTTGAGTCCAACTAATTACATTCGTTTGAAACGGGTTGGTATGCCAGCCACGACGATACATCATGGCAGCGGGTGTAGCACTCACCGAGATGTTCGCGAAGTAAAGTTGTAAGCCAATCTCTGCGCCTCCGCGACTCAGCACTGTTGGCTTGAGCAGGCTTGGGTTGTCCTCTGGAAACCTCCCGCATACGAATATATCCGGCTTCTTGGGCATCACCCAACGATGGCAGATACGAGTCACCCTTATTGATGGCTTTTCCATGTAAGGGAAATATTTGGACCTGGTTGCCTTCCTCAAGGCGCGCCGTGAGGATCAGCGAAGGAGATAACGAGATAGCTGGAGGTAACGAGTGTCAGCTTAGCAACGCAAACGATATGACCATTGTACGACGCGACACTTGCCGTTCTGTGAAACATCTATAGACGGCCACAGGACCCCAACCGCGAAATCCTGTCATCCGGGGGGAGAATAAGTCTTTCGAAAATACCAAGGTGGGAGCGGCAACGAACTTGCAGTCCCGCCGTTTCTTACCTTGCTCGCACTGTCGTTATCTCCGTGCGATAAGGCAATTACATCGCCAGAACACAGCTTCAGGGTCTTCAGGCTGTCTGGGTGGACGATAACGCGTCTCGCGCTACGCGATCCTCCTTCGACAGCCTCCGATGGGAAAACAGCAAATCTTGGGACAGACATTTGCGTCGACAAAATTATCAAACACTGGACGTGTGAGCGTGCGTCGGAATACACTGTGCTATCCCTGGACCTTCCGACGCTTTTCTTGTGGCTGCGGGTCACGCAGAGCTGATCTTGGTGGAGCCTCTGCGCACAACAAAGGCGGATGTATTAATCGATGGGGCAGTGAATTAGCTTCGCGGATGATCGTAATGGATGTAGATGACATATACTCAGAATTCGGAATTCTCGTTGGACTGGGAGTCCTCGGCATTTGCCGGTGATGACTCTAGCGTCATCCAATGCAACTTTAAGACCTGGATGGCACGACGAAATAGATAGCACGTTCGTTGATCAGTCGTCCCCGAGATACGACTGCGTGCGACCTTGGACACAGTCCATGTCGAGATTAATTCGATCTCTGCGCGGTGTTCAGATTTATGGCAGCACGCCACGGCCTGCCAGCTTCGTTACCACGCCGTCTTCCTCATGTCCATCTCGGAGAGGATCCTGGGGACACAATCGGTGGTTCACAGCATCAGCCAATGCCCCTTCGTATGTGCCACGGGACCATGGCATTCCTCATACGCGACTTGACAAATCGAGCACTTGTTCCATACAACATTCGCACTAGAAGCGCGGAACGAACTTGAAAGCCCGCATGGGAGCAGTGCCATTGTTGTCTTGATACACTGCGCATGCAACGACGCCTCATTTGCGTGGCCTTTGTCTTGGTAGTTTCCACCAGGGACACGCACACTACCAACCGTACCTGACAAGTCACGGGGGCAGATTGGCGCGTACATATTAAACGTTATATTCCCCACAACGAGCTAAAGAAGAGTAGCAGCTGACAGACAATGAATTTTTTGTAGCTGGGAGGAAAAGGTGGAGTAGCGCCCCAAAGTTATACGCCTGTCTACTCTCGGCCGCCCTTTAATATATCGACAGACTTCGTCTGCTGCGAGTGTTCACCTCGGGACCCGTGAGACAGAAAGAAGGGCTTCAAAGATATCTCCACCTCGACTTGCATGGGTTTTGGTGGGCGTCTCCAAATTTACGCCATTGTGCTGAGAAAAAATCCGACCCAGCATAGACAAAAGGACTTGACGGATCACGGCTACATTTGTTTTGAAAGTGCCATTGAATCAATTCAGTCTGATGATAGCGCGAAAACAAGCTCCGGACTGAGTGTCAGGGTCCCAACTATCTTTGCTCCGAATGCTCAGGGTTTCTGCTTATAGTCAGAGCGTCCCACATCAGCTCATAGCCCATGGGGCACCACTCTTCTGATAAGGAACACCCAATTCAGCCATATGACAAACCGGCTGAGTTATGAGGACGATGCGAAGAGCAACGTGCATCCTTTCCGATGAACCTGAAAGTACCACGGAATACACAGATTGGCGTGTGGACCCTATAGTCGTATGCCTATAGGGAGTTTGCTAGGGCCAATATGGACGGCTACGTGTTTTTTGTTTTCGACCAGTTTACTGGCTTCCCGGTACTCGAAACCTATAAAGCCGGGCGACGGAGTGCACCTCCCCCAACTTAATTCCCCTTCTACACGATCATCCGTTTTCTCCCGTGACATCCCCGTATTGGCGATGTGCAAACAAGTAGCGTGAGTCATGCATTGCCACTCCGTATCAGTGGAACTGAGAACCGTCTTACAGAGAGGGCACCCGCTGGCTAAAATGTGGTGTACGTCCATCTTCGTTCTCCAACGTACGAGTGCCAAATCAGAGGTAGCACTTCCAACGACACCTCGTCGTCGCGATCATGGATTGTGACTCGACGCGATGTGAACGCAGCTACCGGCATTCTCCCAATTGTAGACACCCGAATTGTACCAAGGTGGGTACTTTATCGGATGCTAGTGGAGAAAGACAAAGAAACGACGAAACCAGAACTATGGTGACGAGATACAGCGATCCATAGACGACGTCAACGACTTCTGCGTCCAGTGCCGGATGGCGATGAGCCGACAGCGCTGATAATCCACTCGTCTTATGTCGTCACGATTCCAGCTAGATTAACATGATTGCACCATATACGTCAATAGTGACTCACTAAGAGTAGCGAACTCGTTTTGACGCACCATGGAAAGCAGGGGCTTCGTGCTCACGTGACTCTTGCTTTGGTGTATGATTGCAAGACCTCGAACACTCTATCCCGCCACTGCTTATGTAAGCTAAGTACTGTGGGTAATCATTCCCATTTGATATACTCCCCTCAAATGGAAGTGGGTGCTGTAATAGTAAAATGAAAAAGTGTAAATACCTTTATGCAGCATCAAGAATAATATATGCAGAGTCTTTGAATAAAAATCCCCTATGGAAATGTTGCCCAGTGCGTCCCGAAAATGCGGCCCTCGGGTGGTGTCCATATATGGAAAGTCGCGGCTCAGCCTTGTCCTTGATGCGGGGTTACCATCAATCGACTCTACCGCTGCCGCCATCTTTGAATGTTGCGCCCCGGTCGCTGGTACACCATCCAGAGTCCATGTACAAGATATCAGGCTGATCCGATTCGTACCGTCGGCGCTGACCTGTGTCGCTTTCAGCTAGCGATCACGTTTCGACTCGCAGCCGGCGCCACTCGTTATGCCATCCATCCAGCACCCTTTCTGGCACCCTTTCCATTGATTTGGCGCCTCCGACCGCCTCCGCCGTTGTCCCTATCTGACCTGTGCGCCTATCCGGTCTCCTGGTCCGTAACTTGACACGGCGTGTTGGTGTCGCCGCCGCACTCGCTCCACTTGGGTTGGGGGCATCTCGGGTCACTGTAGTGGTCGCCTGGTGCGGTCATCTTGCTGCACAGCTCTTCTGGCTCGACTGGAGCTATCCGAGGTAAAGTCTTCTTCATGTGTATCATAGGTTGTATCCATCTAGTATTCAATAATTGATGCCAACAAGTTTTGATTACATTAGGGGTGTACGAGGTCCTGCAATCATATATCAGAGCAAGAGTCACGTGAGCACGATGCTTCTATTGGTGGAGATGTAGCTACGTTTAATGATGCTAGCTCCGAATAGTTCGCTTGACAGCCGGCGGGCCCGCATGGCAGCCAACACAAGTTTCGCGTAGTTTAGATCCGAGCACCACAATCTGACGAAAGCCAGAACGAGTGGATCTGGTTGAGCCGGGTTGGAATGTCAAGTCCAAAGCTCAGCGAGACTTGCAGGCTTTGAACGGAGTAAGGTACTAGTGGAACATTCCGCTTGGAATGTTAGTTCGGGCGGCCTCAAGATACAGATAATTTTATCGCCCAACGCTCTTAGCTACAACTGAATCGATGAGCCAAGTACGCGGCGTCCGCCGTGGAAGGGTAGACCAGTTCCCGTTTCCCAGTTCACCTTCACAAGCGAAATCGTGCGAACCCCTACGTTTCAGGTATAAACGTCTATTTGAGGTGGTACAACGGATGAACAGACATTGCCAGTGGGACTCTAACAAGCTCCTCAGATGCACCTAGTGCGGGTGGTTTTTGTGGTACTCTGTCAACTGCGTGAGCAGAACCATGGACTGGCATAATAAGGTGCTTACTCAAGTGCACTAGGTAAGACGTCTTATCAGCAGTAGTTCCGAGAGCGTAGAGTGGTAACAACATACTGTTGTAGTCCATGGTATAGCCAACACCAAAGAAGAAGAGGATCACAAGACCAATTCGGTTCAAGGCCTTCTTCTCGGGGTCAAACGTTGCTGGTGGTGCACGGCCCTTTGGGAGCTTGGTGTAGAAGTTCACTAATGGTGCGAGACCCTCCCCAGAGCCTGCGGACTGGAATAAAAATTAGTCGGAAAGGGACGCCTAGTTGTGAATACATACGAGGTGAGAAGGTGTCGCGATCTTGGGGGGAATGAGCCCCGTGAACTGGCGGCGAACGAGAGTGGACAACATAACGGACTCGAGCAGTTTGCTGGGAGAGCGACGGAATGGGTCGGGCAACGAGACTGTTTGTACCTGTTTGTTGTTGTCCCACGATCATGCATTCTGGACCTACAATCATGTAGTGGAACAAGGTCAAAGCACACAATAGCGAACTTGATTTTGACCACAAAAAACGGCTAGAAAAGCCAGTCGTCGCGAATAGACTTGCTTCCAACCCTTATGATCTATGGACATGATCCCAACATCTACCGCTCATTTCCTCGCCGCGCTCTTCGTGATTTGCTACGTCGGTTCGATATATATCTCCAAGGATGCACGACTTTCATTTTCCAAGACCAAAGTATACCTTGACTATGGATTTGCGAGGCCCAAGTTGCGGAATGAGCGCTGGAGCGATGATCCAGACGTGATCCGAGCGCGTCTCGTTGCTGTTAGCACCGCGACTCTCATTTGTTGCGCAATCGTGTTCATCTTGATGTCAGTGCAGTCGGGCAATGCGAATAACGTATGCTTCTTAATCTTGACTCTGAAACCCGTCAGACTAATGATTTCAGTCCTGGACGGCGCTGCACATGACCGTCAATCACTTTGGTCTTACCTCTACCAGCATTCTCCCGCATCTCATAACCCCTCTGCTCTTCCTTGGGCCACTCTATGCACAATTCCTTCGTGGGTCGCTGCCTGGTCAGTGTAACTGGTCTTTTCGGGAGGATTTCCTCTCCTTGCTCTTCTCCGTCGCGGGTTTACGGAACTATTTCATCGTGAGTGGTTAAATGCCATTGACCACGGTGCAGCATCGACATGTGAACATTACGCCCGCGACGTAGGCTCCCATTACGGAAGAAGTTGTCTTTCGAGCATGTATTATCACTGTGTACCACCTAGCACAGGCGTCGAAGCTGCGAATGATTTTCTTGAGTCCTTTGCTATTCGGAGTAGGTGAGGTACCCGGCAAATTCTTGAAATCACGAGCTTACCTCTCCTGTTACAGCCCACGTACATCACGCTTGGGAGACATATAACAGATATGGACGTACCACGGCAGCTATGAAGCACGCTGCGATTGTCACGGGTGAGAGTCTCGGCTAACGTTGTTATTAGCCATCTCATAGATTCCGATGCGACGTAGCTTTCCAATTTACCTATACTAGCATCTTCGGTTTCTTTTGCTCGTATCTTTTCCTTCGCACAGGATCTATATTCCCACCAATCACGGCCCACGTTTTCTGCAACATCATGGGCGTCCCTCGGCTTGGTCATGATATCAGCCAGAGTTCAGACCGGAAATTAGGTCAGTCTCACTATTTCCTTTTCGCCACAGTGAGTATGACGCCACGAGTAAATAGCCATTATTATTGCCTACCTCATGGGTGTCGTTGGCTTTGTGTACGTGTTGGGTAGGTGGACATCCACAGAGGGTGCCCTGTACTGGAAGTAACATAATATGCACCCCGACGCTGGTCCGTCGACATTATAGCAGACGCAATATAGTGATAAATGGTGATAATGAGCATCCACTTGTACGTCCGGTGGATGCACGTGATGTGATCGAAGTCGGTATGTGGAAGCGAGTCTCTTCATCGGTTACACATCAGGCAACTGGCTTCAACGTTGTCGTTGGCTCAGCTCCATCATTATCGTGTAAAATGCTCCATAAGCGAGCCACACGAGCGGTAAGGGAACGAGAAAAAGTTCGAAGGTACGCAGGATATACTTATAGTCTCCGAGCTTCACCTCACCGCAAAATGTCCGATACTTTCATTCCCCAGAGCAACCGATTTGGCCCCCAAGATCTCCATAGAACATGAGCCTATCCCGAAGTCGGTCTCACGCGTTCTTGATGCTGGGCAAGTCAGGCAAGGATACCGGGACAAGCGAGTTAATAACTCAGACGAGGGCAAAAAGAGACGCCATGATGCGACCGAAACGAAAGATGTGGAGGAAAGCATAGCCCTCAAGATCAAGCCTGGTGAAACGTTTGCCCAGTTCAACAGGTGAGGGTGACGTCAATGTGACATGACATGATGTTTTGACTGTTGACACGAACGTGCTTCATTGCCTCGTAGACGTGTGGATAGTAAGATGATGCCTCTCGTCAACGCAGCTTTGCGGCAATCATCCACACAGACGCGCAGAGTACGGAGAGAAGAAGTGGCGCAGGCTACGCTTCAGCGGGGCAAACAAAGAGACAAAGCCCGCTATCCACTCCTAGAAAGTCCAAAAACGTGTTTAGATCCACCGCCGACGGGTGCTGCTGACGGAGAGATCGTAAATCCTCGGCATGCAAGGAAGGAATTCCAAGTGGCCTTGACATCTGCTCCCCGCAGGCTCAACGACATCGCACAAGAACCTCCGTTAATCAAGAAACTCCCCCGTGGAGCGACAAAGAACGATGCGGCCCCATCAGGAGCGGCGAGCATGGCTCAAAAGGCGATGATGGAGGAGGAACGAGATAAGGCCATCAGACATTACCGAGAATTGAAAGCCAGGAAACTGCATCAAGGCGGCGGGGCAAGGCTCGACGGGTGATTCAGATAATTGGGTAAATCCCATCTCAGTCTGAAGGCGTTACAGTAATAACATGTTTTCAGTTCCAAGATAGCCGCTCGACTCGGTCTGTTCGGTCATTATTGTGTATCCCTATTTTTATCCCTCAGAAGAATGGAAAATTTAGGTCGCTTTCTCGCCGTATTATGTCTCCCTCCGATACTACTGGATCGCGGCCACGCGGGGGTAGGATGCAAGGCTTGGTCCAGCGATTGGTTTAAGCCCGTTTGCCCACGATGTCGGTCATGGGTGTCGGCCCGCACCAATCCCTCACACTTCCGGGATTGGACGTACGGATTTCCATTCCCCGCTCTACTCGCTTCGGGTACCTAATAGAACGTTTCAACTCCGTCGACGGCGGATGAAGTAGATGCAAGTGGGCGAGACTTTTCCCGGAAAGTGCTGTCGTTGAAACAGGGCAGGATCTCGCAGCAATTCTCGTTCCAAGACTCAAGTGCCTTGCCACAGAGGCGCACTGGGTCAGTGGTTCGGTGTATGGAACTCGTCAACTGATGCGAGTTGGCTAGGCCCAGGGCAGTGCAGTGCGTTCGGGTCACAGTTTCAAATGAGGGACTTGTATGCTTCGGTCCGCTCAACTCGTCGCGTTTTTGTATGATGCTCGCACGATGTTAGGTAGGCGAATACCTTTTTCCGATATCTTCGGGAAGCCTGCTAATGCTGTGTGATGTAACGTCGTATTTCATGCGTTGCTTTATAGATTGCGGCCTCCCTGACGGGTTCCCGTCACGATTTCCCCCGTGCCCTCCTCTCCCCAACCTGCCAAGCGGGGGCGACCATACCAATGGCTGATATTGAAAAGCAGCCATCCTTACCAACGCGCAAGTCAAGCCTTGAGGGGACGACATGCGATATCTCTCCACGGAGTAGCACGCTACAACCCGAAACACCCCTGATCCCTGCCGCAGACGAGGTGAACAACAGACTCAGAGCTTGGTTGGCTGTCTTTGGGGGCTTCCTCGCCCTCTTCTGTTCCTTTGGGCAATTAAATGCTTTCGGTATATTTCAAACGTGGTACTCGACCCATCAGCTTGTATCCAAGTCCTTGTTCAACATATCATGGATAGGCTCTTTGCAACTGTGGGCGTTTTTCTTCATGGTGCGTCTACTCTCCTTCCCAAGTAGCGCGTCGGTGATGGTTGCGTCTCAGGGCGGACCCATAGGCTGTGCTTTTGATGCTTATGGTCCCACACCGCTCCTCTGTTCTGGATCGATCATTCTGGTTGCCAGCCTTGTTCTGACCAGTGTCTGCGTACAATATTATCAATATTTGCTGGCTCAAGGTATTTTATTTGGTCTTGGCGTTGCAATGGTGTGCGTCCTGTTCTCTCTTGCGCCGATACCAATTTGACTATGGTCTAGCTTTTACCCAGCAATCGCCTGCGTGGCGACGCACTTCAACGAGTATCGTGCTACTGCTATAGGCATCGTGTCGGCTGGGTCTGGTTGCGGTAACGTGTTCTCCGTCTTCTTGTGAATCACTACCTAAGTCAACTTAGGAGGTGTCGTTTACCCCATCATGCTTCGTTACCTTTTCAATGCAGTTGGCTTTGGATGGGCAGTCAGGATCTCGTCGCTCATGACCGCCGTCCTCTGTGGCGTTGCGATTTTTACTGTGAAGCTTCGACACCCCATCAAAAGGAAGGCGGGTTCGGTTTTGGATGTGCAGACGATCAAGGACCGCCGCTTTCTACTTCTCGTCGCGGGCTCCTTCTTTGTTTGCTTAGGTATGCCTACTTTTGCTTTCATGCCCCCCAAATCCCCTCCTAATCCCACTTAGGCATGTTTGCTCCGTATTTCTACATAACAGATTACGCCGAGTCTCTGGAAATCTCACCTAACACTGCATTCTGGGTCCTTTCAGCCATGAATGGTGGCGGCATCTTTGGTCGCGTCGCGCCAGCCTGGTTATCCGACAAGATGGGGCGGTTTAATCTCCTCTGTCCCTCGGCCTTTCTTTCTGGACTCTCATGCCTCGTCTTTTGGATGCTTGCCAAGGACTTCCTCGCGATCACTCTCTTCGCTGTTCTATACGGTTTCTGGTCCGGAGCATTCATCTCGGTCGTCACTCCGTGTGTGGCGCAAATATCTGACATTCGAGAGATCGGGACGCGCATTGGTGCACTGTACACGCTCATATCGGTGCCGTGGGTCTCGTTCTGCTCTACTGTCCGTCCATTGTCAATCTCATGTGGACGTGCGCCCTTCTCACACAGTTCGCTCTTTGGGGGACCGCTCGCAGGAGAAGTGGTGCAATTACAACACGGGGTGTACTCTGCCAGTATCGCACTCGCGGGATCGAGCATGATACTGGGATCGGTACTTTTATTGATGACGAAATTGATGATCGACCGGCGACCGTTATGTCGTGTCTAGACGTAGATGAGCCCGGACGTCGGTTGACGAGTTTGACACCATGATGACCACACCACTTTATCCTTTTCTTTATGGATCTGACCACGAGCACCTATACTTGTGTAGCATCAGTGTAGTCCTTATCAAAACCCTACACAGAATGAACGAACGGGCTGGGATCACATGCCAGACGAGTGGCAGGGGCCTGCGGTGTATTGCAGATAGAACAGTAATTAGTGAGCGACGAGAGCGAGGAACATAAACTAATTCGGGCTAAAATTGGATCCCAGTGTCAAAAAGTTTCCATGATCAAGAAAGTCCAAAGATGACCGAGATCATGCTATGAATCGAAGCCAACGAACGTGTCAAAAGTGTGCACGATGAAGGTTGGCGTTATGTGACGGGCGTGTATGGCGGTGTAGTTCCCCACGAAGGAACGATATACAAAACTAGAACGTTTCTTCTTCCTCAACAGCCGCGACGTTATCTGGAACTTCGAATCCTTCCTGGGACAAAGTCAGTCGAGAGAAGCAGTTTGAACGTGGAATAACTACCTCGGTCGAGTACAAAATCTTCTGAATTTCTTTAAGCGTATCGTCCTGTTGCCCTAACCCTTCCAGAACTTCCGTCTGCTGTTGTACAAGTATTTCGATATCACGAAGCTAAAAAAGGTAAAAATAAGCACAAAGCAAGTGCGGCGGACTGAATTGGTACTTTAGCAAAGTAAAAGTCGCGCTCCTTCTCTAGACCTTCCATGTGGGTTGACATCTCGCGGAGTTGTGCTTGAAGACTCTGGATGGCCTCGTTCGGCTGCGTTGAGCCAGCGCGATGACCGCTGATTGGAGTCTTTCCGCCAGATCTGCCTGCCGCGCTGAGGCCGCTGGTACTTCGGGGGGCGGAGAGAGGAGCGATGGTGGCTGGCGTGTCTGTGGGAGCACCTCTCCTTCGTGCTACCGCGTCATAGCCCTGGCCACCATAGTTTGAGTCCCAGAAGCGCTTGATCCACTGCAAGAATTCGAGGTTGTCTCTGCCACCGATCCGTGGTCACGATCTGGCCATCGTGCAGGTAGGCAGGTGTACGCACTGCATTTTGCATTTCACGAGCTTTTCAATGGGCATGGGCTATACATGGCCGTCAGCAGGCTTGCATGGGTCTTCATCGAACGTGCACACACACGCACCTTGTCGATCTTTTTGGCCTTGAAAACATTCTGCAAGACTTTGAAATTCGCGACAAATTCGTACTCGTGTTTTGCGTTCATCTTGACTCGCGTCATTGGAATATCCCCTGAAAGCGAAGCGGGTTTAATGGTATAATCCAGGGTGGGGATCTGTGAGACGATCCAAGGCAGCGAGCGCACCGTAGATGGAATCGAAGATTTGGCAGTAGGCAGCACCAGTGCCGCATTGCTCGATCTTTGTGTAGTTGAGTTGCAAGAGCTCGTTGACCCAAGCCAACAAGTCTGTGCGAGAAACGGCAGCCATGTTTGTGGCAAGTGATGAAGGTCGTAACGAAGAAAAATTGGTCGGAGGGTCGAGTCTCGCCACTTGCGACTTTTGGCTGTTCAAGTGCTGTGTGACCCTATCTCAAGTCTCGGTCATTCATCAGCGCATATAGCTGGCATCAAGGCGTCCTGGCCGTGCGTTTTTCTTTGCCATGGACGACCTCGTCCAGCATTTTAACTCTTCAATGCCTCACACCCGACATTTGCAGGCGAATCGTACGCTGGGCACGCTACGGCGCTCTGTCTCGCGTGCGTTTCTTTCCAGCCCGAAGCAGAAGCCAAGTTGTATGAAAGAGTCGTGTCAAGATTACATTTCGCGCTCGTCAATCTGTAATATCGCATCACCGCCTTGGACGATACGTCCACTCGGTTTGTCTCCTCCCAGACGGTAGGCGGGCCCATTGGGAGATCCTGGAGCAGTTTTGGACCGCGTCGTACCTTGCGTTGTCCGGAATGCGCTCTCTAAAGTATCTTTTCATTCAAGACTTCACGTTTACTGGTAACTGTGTCCTGAGCGACATGGCTCATATTCTGTTCCAGCTCCTCGAAGCAAAACTCCTCTTTGACTGGGACGCACATCTTGTCAAAGTTCCTGGAAGGCCAAAATAAACTCTCAAGTTTGCACACCATAGATGGCCCGGTCAACGACCACTACCTTACACTTGGAAGAAGGAAGTCTTCCCAATCTCCGAATATTTGACCGTCCTCTGGCAGCCACGAAACACCTTGTGCACGTCGGGTCGACTCTCATATACCTGCAAGTTACATTGGACAAGAACTCCGAGCTCGTCGTCTTGGCACTTATTCCGAAACTTTTTCATCTCGCTTTTTCCCTTCGGGACCTGAATATACTCCACCTACCAGAAGGCCTCTCCATCGTTGTATTCCGATCAATTACAAGAGCGTGTCCCCAACTCCGTTATATTGACACGGTTCCACTGCCATTACCTCGAAACGTAAGTCTTTCCCATTGTCTGGCGCTATTATGCCGTTATCTGAGTGGCTCCTAGTCACATCGTTTCCACAGCCTACTGATGGCTATGCGCCAGCTCCGAATATTGGAAGTCGTGGCTCCTCCAGCAACAGGAATACTGCAGCGTGCAATCGCCGCAGAAACCTGTGTCTCCCCTTTAATCGAATACATCTGTTTTTGGGCAGGAACCAACAGGACGCTCTGGGGTGTCGACGGAAATGATTGGAGTTACCACTCAGAAAGTGGGCAGCACTCGCCCTCGGGAAAGCCAGATGATGGTGATGATGACGATAGTCAAATAACGCTTCAGCTGCGCCTTTACGTAGCACACGGAAACAGTGCAATTCGAGGTGTGTGTTACGCCGTCGTACGTCTACCTCCACTTTACATGCTGCAGCAGATCCAACGGACTGATGATGATTGAGTGCCGGAGTAGATATCCCAGGCATTATTTTAAAGACGGAGCTCAAAGAGTGTGGCATCACCCCTGCACAAGATCTGGAGCTTGCCTCATGGAGTGTCGCATTCAAGGGCTGACTGCGAAACATGTGGGTGCTGCGCTGCAAAAAACGTGTTGTCATCCTAAAATAGGGCGAGTCAAGCCATCTATGGAGAAACAAGGCAAGTCTGATGACACTGCCTTCTCCGTACCCCTTGATTGGTTGCGCCGATAAACCACGGGGGAGTCATCATACTAGATTCCCGTTCATCTTCCTGTCAACTAACATCACGTCTTCGGTAATATCCGCTCACCCGAATCGTTATCGTCCCGGATTCTTGTCAACTAGCGCCGCTTGTGTCGACATGATTTAAACCGAGTTCCAACCCGAATGATTTCCCTCGGACAAAGCTCGACCCCCTATGCAGTATCGACGAACGTTCTCTTCATCCTCGATGGCTCCGTCTGAAAGGTCGACTTCCTCTGGCTCTTTCAACACTTCCCCGCCACCGAACCTCATTGCACTTCCTTCCATGACGCACTCACTTGCCGCGCTTCCAACCATGTCCTCTTTGCCCCAGGACATGATGCACCATAACTCAGCGGCTCACAGTAAAGCGAGGGTAAATATCAATCATCCACACGCATTCGTGTGCTGACGCTCCTTTCAGATGGAGTACGCACTGCAAAAACAAAGGCAACAGGGACCCGTACACGCCGCACTCAACGCAAGTCTCACCTGTGTTCGTGGCACCTCATACATTGATCATCTTCTCATAGGCGTATAATGTGCAACGCTCGCCCAGCCCGGCAGTAGCCGAGGACTCTCAGATTACAGTTCGGAGACAGCAGAATGCGAAACAAACCAGTGTAAGTCTGGTTAGCATGTTTTACTTCGCGAGGTCTGATGTTCCATATCGTTGTTAGTCACGCGACCGCAGATAGCGCGTTGTCGTGGCCCCATTACCACATTGGCGCTGAGCGCATTGATCGATGGGGAAGACGCGTAGTATGGTGCACACCAGGGCTAATTCAGGGTTTTTCGTTTTGGGATAAGTTATACCACCTACTCGCGCAACTTTCTTCTATCAAAAGTATCGGCTATGCCACGGTCATAATCCTTAATTTTTAATGAGATTTAGAGGTCTTCCTCCATCTGTGTCACTGCCACTTTCATCTTGAAGCGACAATGTGGTTGGCTAGGTTAAATGAACGATGGATCTGATGCGGACATGTCCCACTGATGGATTTATCATACCTGCGTGGCTGCGTGGGCTGGATTGTGCACAAAAAAATCAGTCAGCCGACTGTTGTGGCGCGAGATCTCAGCGAACCGCGGTGCCTGATGAATCATCAAAGGCTGAGGTCCAGGCTGCTGGAGGAGCACGAAGCAGACGATCTTGTGGAGGCTAGATGGCACGAGGAGTGGCGCAAAAGTAACGCCACGATCAACGTGGCTAAATACAACGGCATCCGCATGACACATACCGGGGTCCCGACTGCGTGTGGGGTAAATCTCCGGAGCTTGTACATGCACGAAGTCTACGGCGCAGCGCCACACGAGACGCATTCAATGTGTAATGGACTGGAACCTGTTGAACGGCTGAACATGCACATATGGAGCAGGAGTGGTCATTAGAATTGCAAATCGCATGCTACTGGAAGCGGGTTGAAGGGAAGAGAAGGTGGTACGCATGTCCTACGAATCCGTGTGAGCGATCAGGATTGTCTTTCAGTTCGGAAGGAACTTGTAGAGAAGGCAATCGGAGGAGGGAAGTATGGTGACTCACGTCGAGGTGGAATAAGTGTGGCACAGGAAACAGTGAGAATATGATATTGCCGCTCAGTGCAAAGAAAGATGCTGTGAACGACACCGTGACACTTTGATTGATTTGGGTAGCCCCCCTGTTCAACCTGTGTAGTGAGACCCCAAGGAAACATTCATATTTGAAAAGAGGTAAATGTGTATTGAGAGGCGCTCTCCGACGGATCAAGTGAGCTCCAATAAAGTTGGCCGTTCCCATCTGGCACTCACAGGGTGTATAAGAGCACCACGAAAGACAGGTCCTGAAAGAGCACGGTGGCCGCGTTCCGAGCTATACCCATTCCAGTGCGCTTCTCAATCATCTGGAGGTGCAAAGGACACAAATCGCTCTATGGAGTTAGAAAGAGAAGGTGATACTTGAACCCACAAATATTTTGTCCAATGTCGCAAATGGTGAAAATTTTCTCCGACCAAAGTTTCGTGGGTGATTAAGGTATATTTGAAACTAACGCCATCGGTGGCGATTGAGCTTGCCGGGCAGGTATCACAGAAAGACCACTCACACAATGCGCCGTGAAGCATCGACCTTGCTACATGAACCGATGTTGGCCCTCACGTTGGCTGACACTGAACAGCCGAGTCCGTGATTTGCAGGTCATAGCACAAGTCGGATGCAGATGGTTGTTTGGCAACGGCCTTGGAAACAAACAAACACCTGCCAGAATTGGTTACTTCCCGTATGAGCAGACTTCGATGGCCCTTGGCCGGTGCAAGCCACGAACGTTCACAAAGAGTGTGATCAACTGATCCTGACCTGCTCTGACAACCATTGGCTCTCATTTTACGTTGTTCGCTATGCTTGTGCCATTAACGCTTCCGACTTGTCTGCACCTGACGGTCCAACAGGATTCTCAGTTAAATGCGACAGAGCAGAGTTTCATTGATGAACAATGTTCCAGCATAGTTGCTTGGCGCTCAGACCAGTCCTCAGGCTCTCTCGGTGTCGCGGTTGGAGGAAAGTTCGGTTCGGTATATCTCTTCGGGACCCCTCTACCTGGTGAGCCCACTCCAAGAAATAGTCCTCTATCCCTGTCTCGCATACGCCATTCCATGCAATCAACGACCGCGCCTTCTGGATCGCGTGCCTCTTCACCACCTTCTCCAAAATCACAGTCACATTCCCGTCGACAGTCAGGTTATCCACAGTCTCTTTCGTCTCTGTCCTTGAACCAAGCCCTCATCAAGCCCTCTGCTCGTTCTCGTGTGGTTTCTGGAGTATCTCTCGAACAAGTGCAAGCGTCAAGGAGTTATATGGACTTTGAAGACGAGTCCGAGCGTCTCAAAGAGTTGCTAAAGGGTAGCACCATCAACAGGCCAAAACGCGAGTGGACTATCGTGGATACACTGTTACCCAGTTTTGAAAAAGGAGTCGTCATCGAACGAACGTCACCACTTCCTCCTTCCCCACTTCCATCATCTACCCTCTTGCCGGTTAGTCCCGAACCAAACAAGGGATGCGATGATCCCAAATCTCTTCTATCTGCAACGAATTCGCCTATATTTACACCTAGGTCGCTCTCTGCACCCTCTTCACCTCGCCTCCCTGTCCTGAACAACAAGACCGACGAAGAGTCCCTCACGTTAGTCGCTCACATATTGCCGCCTCGTTGTGGTGTAGCGAATGGAACCACAGATCTTATTGTTCCAGAGGGGTCAAACCTGCTGGTGTCCCTGCAGGAATCGGGGTATGCTTGCGTGTTCATGAAATATAAAAAGAAACTCATATCTGCTTCAGTGACTTGACTGTATTTGACACGCATGATGGTATATGTGTTGCGACCTCTCGGTGTAGAAACCCTTCCCAGTCGCAAAGTAACACGTCATGTTGGACTCGGTTGAGGTCAGTTCAGATTGAAGAGGTGCGTATTCATATGGCTGTCTTCCACTCCTCTCTTGACTGCTTCCCACAGAAAGTCAATTTGATCTTGGCTTGCGCCACATATCGACCTCCCTATTCTGAGATTTTTGGCCTTCCTGACTCCCATAACGAGTTTTCAGGGAAGCTTGCGCGTTATTCATTATTTGAACTCCACGTTGGGGATTCCTACAGTATACACCCTACACGGCTTGAACCACTGGGCGACTGGCAGGTCGATGGTTTCGCTGAGGCTTCTGACTTGCTGCGCAACGAAGCAGACGGTACGTCCTTTCGCCATTCGACATCGCGTCTCTCCCATTCTCCTCACAGGGTCGTTATCCTTTGTTTACATAAATAGCGAGTACCATGTGATCTCCCGGCCGCTCTCCGTTATCGCTCGCTTCGAGGTCCCTGCGCGTACACGTTCCGCCGCGTCTTCCTCCGCGAGTTCGGTTGATGAGCCGAGGACCTCGATGATACCAAACCCGTTCAAAGCTCTTGGCAGCAAAAGCACTGAGAATATTTCAACTAGGGACTCGGACGGAATAATGCCTGAGTGTCTAGCTCCTCCCAATACAGACTTTTCACGTCTTTGGCTTGGTCAAGAACATGATGTTGGGGAAGCTGTATTTTCGTCCACCCCTCGCAGGCTAGGAGGGCTTTGCAGTCGATATGTCGTTGCCAGAGATAGTGTACTGGGACTTGCCTGGACAGATACTGAAGTCATGGTGTGTTCGGGAACGCATGCTACGGTAGCTCCTAACTGACTAGTTTACGTACAGGTCTTTCAATTTCGGACCGATGAAATGGCACTTGATTGTTTCTTCACGCAAGTCCAGCCGGAAGGTGTTGGCAAGATCTTGGAAGCACAATTCGTCGATACTCAGACAGTTGTGGTCTTAGGCGTTCGTTTTCCCATCATGCTACAATACATGCAACACTCACTCGGTACGACAGAGCGTCGCCCAATGGTACAAGTTAATCCCGGTGGACGCCGATAGGAATCAAAGTGGTTCAGAAGATGCCACATTAAAGCAGGTTTTTCAGTCGTTGTTTTGTATCTAAATTGAACTGTTGCGATGTCTAGGCCAGTGCTCACCCAGACAATCCCCCTTAGGACGCCTAGAACGGGCACTGTCATCGGAACCACGAATGAGGTTGTCATACTCCGTCATACTTCCTCGAGCCGCAAGGAGCTATCCCTGTTTTCACCGTCAGGATCACAAGATGGTATATATCGTAGACTTTGGCGCTCACAACTGGCGACTACTGCTCACCAGGAGAGTGATGTCACCTTGACCGCAGTACTTCCCCTAGAGTTCAACACGCTTATATTTGGTTACAGTGGGGCTTTCCCGTCCATTTCTGCCGGTTTTATCTAATGCCTGTTCTTCTAGGCGATGGCCACCTCCGACACACTTCCTTTTCAGTGTTAGCAACGACCCCCTCAGAGTCGCTCTCAGAGTTGCCTTCCTCACCTTCCATGCGGCCAATGGAAGTTCCACAGTTGCAAAATACTTCCAACATTCCCATACCTGCGTCTATCTGCTCATTGCACCTCATTCGCAACGAACGAACAGGGGATCGTTTTATTATCGGAGGATCAGACGATGGTGGCATCACTGTTTGGACACTACAGTACGAATGCAGCCGTCCTTGAGGCTTCAGGACTTCCTCACACCCCAATCAGGAAACTCAAACTCTGCGCAAGTTTCGTCCAGTTTGTAGTCCCATTGCTGTACGTCGTCCAAGTGCGACAGCAGGAAGAACATGCGGGTCCGTTACGCGGATGTGCATTGTGCATATCCGCGGATGGCACGATTGCAGTTATTGCAGTGGATGGATTTGAACTGTATGTCTGTCTTGACCGTCGTCTTGTTCTGTTGCGATGACCCTTTAGCGTAGGTTGTATGTTTTACCGGGCGCAATGTCGCCTCTGTTGAGCATCCATTATGGTGGCGGCGAGGAACATGATTTGCTCATGGTGCTCTATGTTGACGGTTCTGCAAGACTGTGGGATATCAAGACAGGCGAATTTCGGCGTGCGATGGACACTGAAAAGGCTAAAGATGCCCTTGATACTTCCGGTTGGTTTGAGTTGTGAGTCTTGCATATTCGTCGTTCATTGATCAATGAATCCTTGATGTTTCCCGTAGACCGATCGACGGCAGAGGTACGCACATAAGTCCATCGATATCAACACTTGCCAACGCATCCGTCACTGCGGACTCGAGTAAGTTGATACTTTTCCGATGGGGGTGACCTGATCTCAACCTTGTTCACGAGTGTGCACATTCACGATTGCACTGGAGCGCTCCATGAAATTGACCGTCGTGGACGCGAAAGCGTCTGGCCACTCTCCGGTCAGCTCCGTGACCCATCCCTCGTCCTTGATGCACCTCCGCGCTCTGCTATCGATCATGTTGACCCCCGGACTGAGTCCGGATATCGATGAAGTGTGTGAAAACAAATTGGGTATTGCTTTCAGCGCTGGCGGCGTGGGACACGTTTCGTGAGTCCCCTCTCTTGTGCACCGTGTACATGAGACCAAGTACTGAGACCCTTGAAGCAGTCAAGCGACGACCCTATACAACTATCAAAACATCCGAAACGCGTGGTGTATATCGGGGGTCGTTTCTGCCTCGCGCGCTATCGCCATTATCGCGATTCTCAAGACGATGTCGCTTTATGAGGGTACGTTAACGTCCACACCATAACGTCCCACTAAATTGATCAGTTTGTTGATAGACATTAGCGACGGCTGTCAGACTGTGATGACGTTTTATGCTGCCTCACTTCCGTCTGTCGTTGGACCCCATTTCAAAGCACCGGATGTTGTTTATCTGGCTCGGCAGTGGCTGGATGCGTCGAGTATGTCCCTCACTGGCGTGCGTGGCGTCGCAATGCGCTGATATGATTGAGTACAGATGAATTACGTCACGCGGCAAGGATTTTATTCGATGCGGGCATGGTGAAGCTTTCCGATGAGGAAAGCGCTGCACTAGTGGACGCTTGGCAACATCATTGTCAGTGACGCGTCGTTACCACGTGTTCTCTTCTCTGATTTTGACCCCCGAAGTGCCATGCCTACAGCCTTCTGCCGATCAAGACTCGAAGCGGCCCGGACTTGCGTTGTTTGTCTGCGGGTATATGGCCATCGAGAAGTACAGTCTCCTTTCGACAAGGTGCGTCGCCTGGTCGTCACGTTTCGTTCGGCGCACCGACGCTGCACCCAGTGCTCTCGTGGACATCTCCAAATCGATCTCGTTGTACATTCAGGAAGACACCCCGAACCACCGCACCATAGCCATCGACCTTTGCGCTAAAGGTTTCCATATCTGGCAACACTACGTGGATAGCGTGGCCCTCTTGCGTGCGCTTTTTGCGCTCGCGACTAACATGCGGAAGGACCATATTTCTGTCCAAAACGTTGGACCGCAGGCGCGTTCGGCGGTGTTGCAGATCGCAATGCAGTATACGGGGTCATTCATGACGGTGCTGACGTTGGACATTTTGAATCCGAGGTCGGTAGCGGAGCGGAAGAGCGTGATGCAGTTGGTAGCGTTTATGATACGCAAGGTAGGCTTGAGCTTGCGGTTGCGCACACGTACGCTTTGCTGATAAGATGGTGGCCAGCGGCCGCTGATCCTGTACTCGAACTTACCACGGTTGATGGAGGCGGTGGTCAAGTCTCTCGATCCCAACTCGACGCCAAGCCGAGACGCCGTGCTCGATACTGCAACCGAAATTATCGGACATGTGGTGAAAACGTACGTTCTTCCCCCTTCCTTCCACCCACCTACAAACCAACCCCCCTACAGCTTTCCTACCGTCGACTTTCACACTCCAACTCAACGTCTCGCCGTCGGCACGGCGGAAGGTGCATTCGTCATGTACGACCTGAAATCCGCCACGCAGCTCTACGTCCTTGACGGTCACACCCACCGCCCGAGCGCATGTGCGTTTTCGCCCGACGGTCGACGACTTGTGACCATCTCCCTCGAGGAGGGCGTGGTCAGGGTGTGGAAAGTCGGCCCGAGCTTGGCGAGCGCGTTGTTACATCCTGGGCGGCCACCGAGGCAGGGTGAGATGGGATCGCGACCGTACAAGACGTTTCCGTTCAATGTCGGGCAGGAGGGTGAGTATGCGCAATCTGTTTTCGAATGCCGGGTGGCTTAACCCTCCCTCTTTTTTTTCCCCCATCTCTTCAGCCAACATGACGATCGCGGAAACGCTCGAATGGGTACGGTTTGAATGGTCGTCTGATCGTACCGTACGCCTGCATATACGAGAGAGCACGCTGTCTTTCAGTGCATGAGATAGACAAAACCAAAGTGTGTGATTGTTCACTCTCTGTACCATCGAGTAAATGGTATGTTGTAATGCCAGTTGCATTCATTTAGGGTAGTGCAACCAAGCTTATAAAAAAACAGGTATACGGAATAGACCCATGTAGTCTCAGCTGGCTGCTCACATTTTTGGGGAGTGATTTACTGATCAACAAAACAGCCCTTGCCCTTACCTGGTCTGTCCAGGTTTGTCTAGCAAGGTTCCCAACTGGCTAGAGCTGAATAGAAAGTGTAAAAGAAAATTTGCCTGTCAATTTTGCCTCAAATTTGTTCACATTATAAATAAGCTTTGAGTCAACTCAAAGCTACTATGAAAGGAAGGAAGTTTGCAGATGCTCTGCCATGTCTGAAGTAACAGTAAACTATGGTAAGTGAGGCGATCAGTACTCGGCTTGTTTTTTTTTTTAACCCACTGAACGCCAGAAATACAGGTTACACCTCTTTTTCTGTTATCTCATTATCTCGTGTCCACCTATCAAACAAAATAAAAGAAGTGTTCCCCAATCCCATTCGCCCATCGCACGACTCCAAGACAGCTCAGGCAGTTAGATCGCATTTGTCCGGCCGCAGCGCACACCACTCCGGCTGCAACGAAATCGCATTCACACCCCTCTGAACCATTCTATACCTCACGTCCTATATTCGCCAGAATCAGAATCGAAAATCTATCCCTGTACAATTGAGAACATACGTGAAGACGCGGCAATGCTTCAGTGACATCGAGCGGTTGCCCCGATGGCTGCTTTGCACTCCAAAAGATCTCGGCCGAGGAGGCGGCACGAGGCCAGACAATCGAGTCGAGGTTCTGTGGTCCGGATTGTTCGGTCCAGAGCAATTGTTCGCCTGGTTTTGTCGTCAATGGCCCGTCGCGTGACCTTGATAGGCATGAAGGGACATACCTCCGAGAACGAGTGAGTATTGGGATTCGGTCAGGTTGGCGAGCGGATCAAAAGTGTATGACTTGGTGAAGGATAAGTTTCGAGGCGGTGGACTACCAAAAAACCGCTTACCTCGGACCACGTCTTGAAAGGATCACACCAGCTGTTTCTATAATCATGGTACCAACGACATCAGCCTTCTTCATTGCACTCAATACGCGAAGCGCAAGCTTACCCTGCGGGGAAGCCTCCCACCCACCCACCCCCACCACAGTCCTGTCGGGGATAAGTACCAGGAACTGGCACCGAAAAGAGAAGTAAACGTACGAGATAAAAGTAGTTGGAAGGTGCGTGAATAATACGGTACCCCGAGTTGGCCACAGCGGCGGCGTCCTCGGATGAGATCCAGACCCTGGAAGGGACAATAAGTAACTGTGTTACCTTGACGAATGAATGGCATGCACATGATAATGGTTTCATTGGACAGCGTGAGATTCCACGTCAGTAGCATCTCTTCCCAAACGACGGGTGTCTTGCCCTGGGCAATGAGTGCGCCGTGGGTACTCTGCGTAAATGTGGCAAGGGCCTCGACGAGGGTGGTGTTGGTCGCGCTGAGTTGTTGCTGGGTGGCGGTGTCGTTGACGTAGCAGTTGGTGTTGAGTTCATCGCCGCCGGTGCTAAAGTAGGACGAGGATAAGGTCGAGGCGATATCGCTCAGGAGAGAGGTAGTGAAGTTGACGACCTCAGGGAGAGCAAAGCGGAGTTGGCCGGAGGGGGGCTCATTGGCATAGGTTGCCCAGGGGGAGAATTGGAAACAGGCGACATAGTCGGGGTGGGATTCGCCAATGACAGCAGTGTGACCTGGGGTATCGATTTCCTAGAGATCAAAGTCAGCTGTAGTCCTATCGATATTCCGGTCACCCGCACCAAGAGGACATCAACACCGTGCTACGATACGCAGATGAATGAGAAACGAGTCGAACATGGCGAAGTAAGGGGACACACTGAAGCAGCATACTGAACGATGTGTTGCACGTCGCTCTTGGTGTAGGTCTGATCGGCAGAGTAGGCACCTTTTTCAGCGAGCTCCGGGTACTGAGCGACCTCGAGGGGGAAACTCTGGCTGTCGGTGATGTGCCAATGCAAGGTATTGATCTTGACCCAACTCATCGCGTCAATCGTTCTAAGCAAGTCTGCGCGCGGGAAGCTACACGGCTCGGTATTACGTCTTGTTGAGCGAGAAAGAGAGAGACGGGGTACGCACTAGTTCCGCGCGGTGTCGAGCATAAATCCACGATACGGCTGTACAAAGTAAGCCCGTCAGCGCAGGCGGCCTATTGGGAGCCCAAGCGATCGACACGCACATAAGCAGGGGCGTCGGTGATCGCGATTGGCGCCTCGAGCGTATACGTCTTCCGCTCATAATAATACCACAATTGGGTGAACGTCGTCAACCCGCGAAAGAGGCCCAACGTCGAATTGGCGGTTAGCGTCGCGGCGGATCCATCGGAAGGGATGTTGAGAACGTATTCTTCGCTACGCGCGCCGAGGGGCTTGACAGACTCGGATGCAATGCTGTCGACGGTCGCGCCGGAAGAGAGAGAGAGCTTGAGCGCGTGAAGCGAGGGGGCATCGGTGAGCAGGGCAGAGTCATTGGCACCGCGACCAACGACGAGACGACCGAGCTTGTCAGTGAAGAGGTAGTGGTGCGCCTTTGAGACGGCATGCTGGAGATCTGCAGGCGCGCCGTCGATGTTGACGTCGATGTGGAAACCACCGTCGAGGACGAGCGCGGTGTCGCCGGTGCTGAGGGCAGCAGGGATGGGCCAGAGAGCCCAGACGACGGGCAGGAGGGCAAGCGCGAGCAGAAGACGACGCATGTCTCGTTCAACATGCTCATTTCTGCTGAGTATTTATGAGAAGCAGATGCGAGAAGATCATGTGTGCAGGTCTTATTACATCATCCGAACAACCGTCCGATACAGTTCTCCGCCTCACAGCGACACTGCGCATAGACCGCGTGCTCAGAAACCATCTCCTCCCCGGCCTCCCTCGCTGCCTCAATCTCCTCCCGCTTTTCCTGCGTCATGGTGTCAGCGCACAACCATCTTACCACAACCTCCGCACTCACGTCAATGTCCCCATAGTACGAGAAGCAGAGCTCCTCCCATGGTTCCACTTCCCGCGTCGTAAACACCGCCAACAGTGGCTTGTCGACGTCCGCGTCATTGACATAGCACGCACAGATCTTGCAGTTGGGGTCACAGCTATGATTCTGTGTCGCGTTCAGCCCGGCTAGCCCCACACGGTTGTACCACTCACCAAAAACCGCGTAAACTGTCCTCCCGATCAGTCCAGACAACACCTCGGTTCACGTGTGTCACTCACATTTCCAGCATGGTACGCATCTACGACATAAAGGTTGTCCCAATCGTCCGGGTTTTCCATCCCAAGTTTCAGGTGGTGAAAGTCGACTGAAAACAGGTACGTCCGTCCATACATGTCGTAATACCTGTCAGGTGTCAATCCGCGCACGAGTTGATCACTGGCATCACACGTACCTGCCACGCTCTTCGCCTTCTTGCTCCGTAAGTAACTCCCCTGCATAAACACCAAGGCAGGACCCCTTTGGTATCTTTTTGTTCCCAGCGAATACCCCTGCGATGTACATGAGCAAAAAGATGCACAGGATTAAAAACAGCCCATTACCCCAGCCCTTGTAGGCCGTCCTTACAATATGAACAGGCCACTTGCGTCCATTCTGCACCACCTGCCAAGTCATGAGCGACATTATTCAAATTCAAACAAGCACACGCACCCGGTTGGGACAATCCTCGTTACAGGCACAGAACTGGTTGCACTCAAAGATTGGGCACTCGAGCCGTTGCAGTGACCCTTTGTGGTCATACACGAACGGCGATCCCGGCCACGCCGGTGGTATGATCTCCTCGTCGATGTACGGTTGCACCCACCTCAGTTGCTTCTTCGCACACGCACACTTGCCCGACTTGGGGTCACACCGCCCTATACACCCACAACTCTCCAATCTCTTCACGTCGGGCGGCGGCACGCCTTCCCCATACCATATCTCATTCGTATAGTGGAACTCCCAAGGAGGCGTCACCTCCTCCCTGTTCCCGTTATCAAAGATCTCGATCGACGGCGCATCGGGTTCGTTCGTCATGGCTTCCCGAATGTGTGCTTCAAATATCTCGCGTGCGACGTTCGAATTACGATACATGGCCGGGAGTGCGTTCATGTTGTCTTGCAACGAGTGGGGAAGGTCTTTAGCAAGCCGATACTCTGGCTGGCGCTCCCGGTCCTCCGCCACGATCGATGCCCAGGTAATGATACGGTACCCACCAATGGTGCTCTCGGACGAACGCTCGTCTCTTGCGTGATCGGAAACGAGTGCGGGCGTCGCTCTCGAGAGCGACCTCCGTTTCGAAGCAATGCGGGATGAACGCGAGCGTAATCGTGAAGGCGCCACTGACGTACTAGATCCACTCCTGCTACTGGCAATAGAACCAGTGGGTATGGCCTCCGACTGTCCGACATGAGTGCGAGATAGCCTCTAGACATGCTGTGCAGCCACCTACCTCTAAATCGATCTTCGCGTGTACTCTCAGAAGAGCATCACACTCGTCCATCGAGTCCGCGAATTCACTCGAACGACTTCGTCCCTGGGTATGGTTGCGCACGGCGTCTTCAGCAGAGTCTTCAGAGATAGGGAGAACGAGATTAGGCGTTACCACGTGAGACACGGACTTGACAGCATTGACATCCCGTATGTCGCGTCCCCCGAGTGCAGCTGCATGCGCGCTCTGTAGGAAAACACATACTTGAGATCTTTGACCCTGTGTGAGCGCGGTCACGTACCCCGATGGTATTCTCCGCCAAGGTCGAGGGCTCCCTCGACGTACTAATATCAAGACTATCGACAGGCTGATCACGACACGTCTCAGCCATATCCTTGTACACATGAGAAAGCACATTCGCGTACCATATTCCTCTCAGTTTCGCTGCTAGGTGTATCATCCGACACTTTCTGCGGGACCTTTTCCTCGCGCATCTCGAGATCCTCGGAAGAGCCTTCGACCTGATCAAACCACATGCATCAGCACATCCGTACTCATTCAAACCAGTATGCTCACTCACCACCATCGCGTCCCCTACCTCTTGCGCAAGTTTTGCTTCAAGGAACCCAACCGACTAACCGAAAAAGCTCCCTCAGCAACACCATAAAGAAAAACGAGCATA
>JBBPQW010000212.1:0-30442 GCA_038092695.1 Boletus rubropictus
CCGCAACAAAAAAAAAAAACATCTCCCAGTCATCGACAAGAATTCATGCTACTCTAACAGTATCGGCGCAGACATCCAGTTCTGATGATACAGCTAAACTACCTGCACATTCATCGGTATCTCCTCGTCATGCTCCAATCCCCCATTTAACCTGCCATCCACAAACACAATCGCGGATCTACTGGTGTCATGGACAGATAATCCAGACAGCCCAAATGCAGAGTCGATCCCTCTGCCGTGAACACTGTATGCATACAGCTCCCGCAAATCAAGTATAAATCGGGGGGTTAGGATGGGGAGTGGAACTTCCGTTAGAAGGTATATCGGAATGGATTGCAACCCTCCTGACGGAATTTTTCCAAAGCCGTTCAATAAATTTATGAGGTTCCATCCAAAGATACTATCACAGAAAGTTAACTGTCAGTTCCATTCGCCTCTCAATATTAGATGGAACAGAGGGGGCAAGGAACGATGAGATGATGACATACCAAAGGAAGTAGAAGAGGCCTTGCAGGGCAAGCAAGTTCATGAGTTGGTTGAGTCGCCACCGATTCGTGACTTGGTACATTTCAAGCGACTGCTGTATAGATTGAATGATGACTAGCATGCATATCACTGCAGAATTAATGAGCTGAGGCATATAAAGAACTTCATTCCAAGTGGCAGAGTAAGACACTATGACGCAGGAGGAAAGATTCAGAGTTTGGTTGGTGGACACTGACACCAAGTGAGTCTAGTCAGTATATTACATAGCTATTGGTATTGGCTGCCACCTACTCGAAAGATTCTTTGGAATGCCCCCAACAATGGAAGCAATGATCGACGGAACAACCTCCCCGATGTAAAAGGTGAGGAGAATCCAAAGGATCAACTTTGATCGATTGTACATTGCCCAGACGCGCAGAATCATCACTGCTACAATTCATCATGCATTGTTTCGACGTTCTCGGCTAAACTACATGACGACGCACCATCGGCTGCACAAACAAATGCAAAGTTTCCCCAAAGAGAGATCACGTTGAGTACCCAGCCTTGGAACCATCCCTGAATCAAGCAGACATCGGAGGTACCACGAGAACTACTTACAACTGTTTAATTGACATCAACTCTCTCAATAAGAGGTGTTCACTGAAAGAAAACAATAACCACTGACACCTAGGGGCTGTAATTAATGGATTGGTTATCAGTGGTGTAGTGAAACATACCTTTGCAGGACCTGGCACAAAGGAACTTCCCCCTTTCAATGGCATCAGTAAGCTAAATGTACCGCAAATTTTAAAGTCCTGAACATACAAAGGACAATTATTCTGGCAAGTCATTCAGAGATTAGAATTCAGTACATGGCTTGTAATGTCCAAGAACACACAAGAAGGTGCCAATACCAATATAACGAATCTATGGCAATAATTGGCTTGGTACAATGTCAAGAGAGTTCATTACACACAAGGACGAAGAGTGTGGATACCAAGGTCCAAGGTCTTTTCTGCAGTAATATCAGAAATGGGTCACCCACTCAAACAGTGTTATTTGCAAACCCAAATGTAGTCTATCTACAGGAAGATTGTCAGTCCAAGTAAGAATGCGAGAATATAAACAAATGCACTAGCATACCTCACTTGAAAAGGTGAGGACTAGGAATATCAAGATAAGCCTTTTGGATGGATGCATATGAAGGGGCATTACTGTAATCGTATACAATACAAGTGACAACTGCGACTGCCACCCCTTCTATGAGAATGGTTGATGTAACATGAGGAAAGACGTACGAGACATATAGTTATACATTTCAAGGCTTTCAATGATGGACTGTGGAGAAGCCATGGCCCTGGTACGTGTGTGCTAAGACAAGACCTCAAGAAGACGAGAAGAGTGTCGTGAGTTCAGATGGAGAGGGACTGCAAGGTTTTAAATGGACAGGCTTATGGGCGGTGATCGCAACTTTGATGATCAAGATCTTGATGAACTTTCTACTAGAGATTGTCACAGGGATGGGTAACCCGCGCGGGTATCCGCACCCTTACCCGCACGGGTACGGACTGGTGTGCATCAATAGGGATGCTCTGATTTTATATTGAAGCGTGGAGGCGACTCGTCGGTCGATGGGATCACGATGAGGAGCCAGGAATATGGCCAGCACATTGATTCCGGAGACTTGCCACGGGTTTGCCAACGCTCATCCGATGTTCCGTGTATGAGGTGCGTAAGGGAGGTGGAAGCTTTGGGACCCAGTAAGCCAGCGAATGTTATTCTTCATGTGCTTCAAGAACGTCACACCGGTCAGAATACTTTCAGAGCTCTGCGCTCATCCACGGCACTCCAGGCAGTATAAGAAGAGAGCTTGAGCGCACATTTCGTACGTATCCCCTGTCACTTTATCCAGGGTATTGAGGCGCTCCACAATGACGAGGTTCTCGTGTAGTGTGTAGTTGTTATTGGCGTGGCGAGTTGTCCGACTCTAACCATGAACAAACAAACATCAAGAGCTCGTCATCACTCACTGCGAGGGTAGGCTTATTCATCAGGCTACACCCTATGAGCCATATTTTATTTAAAAGTGTAAGATATGTCACGTGAACATGTGAATGCCTCCCCTAAACAACAGGTTGTCGTTTCTGAAAAATTTCCTTCGCTATATACATGCCCACTTGCTAGGAGCGAGGACGAAGTGCTGCTGCATTTTCGTATTATTTCGATTGGGATAGCGGTCATGTTCGAGCTTCAAAGGTGAGCTTTCCACTGTTCGTACTGGGTGCCATTCTCCGCGATGAGCACCTTTTTCAACTGGCGAGCGTCCATATTTTGTGTCGCAGTGTGTCCTATGTCATAGTTACCCTGATCCTTGCGTATCTACTCCTTCATTTGGATATATCTAACTGTCCCTTCATAGACGCTGCGGTGATGCTTTCTTCCTGTGGAAGGATCACATACGTGTTATTGGTGAGTCTTCGTTACCTCCCAGATCGAGACCGCCATGCGGGATGATTTTACTTGTCATACAAACTAGAGTTTCTGAGTGCGATACAGCACGATGCTCTTACCTTCTTATCTGTCAATCCACTGATACTTTCTAATTCGGGTTTGATTCCGTGCAATACCGAACACTCACGCACCCCCCTCTCAGGTGTGGCTTGATCGATCATCATTGGTCGAGGGTGCCCTAAAGGGTGAGTTGGCGCGTCAACTCAACTTCATTGCATTTGATGCTCTGATCGTTTGAATATGATGTATTTTGGAGTTACCGCCTGAAGTCCCTCTATGAGGTGCTTTTGACGACCTTTCCTGGCTGTTTTGTTTTTCTACTTCTGACTTTCACTTCATTTGACCATCAACGTGAGGATTGATTTTTCTCGTTATTTAGTCAACCTGTGAGAATCGCCTCCCTACGGAGTTAGCTTCAAGGTGTGTACTCATGTTACTTGCTTCTTTGCATGATGTTTGTTGTCACGACGGTCTGCGTACTATCATGCCGAAATGGCCCGCTACAGCTCAAAATCTTCGGGCACCCTAACCTGATACTTTTTTTTCTACCGGATATGTCCCGAACGCCAGCTGACGTTCTGCATTCGCGGATATCTTCGCTAGTTCACACCACCAATGTTAGATTCGATTACAGGCTTTAAAGGTGAGCTTACTGTTTTAAATTGCATGTTTGATCGCTGCAATTCTTGCGGATGAGTCTTGTCGTAAATAATAATCAACTAGAAGCTGTTTCTGAGCTTCGGCGCGGATTAGAAAGACCTTTTCTGATTTTACGTTGAATCTCCTTTTGCGCCAGAAGCTGATACTCTACTTCAGTTTGATTGATTGTATGGCCAGGATAACAAACTGGTTCGGGCAGTCCGATGATTTCGCCTTTACATCCGAGGGATAAGGCACGAAGCAACGGACTGTTACGTTTCTCTTCAGCCACTAGCACCAATTGTTGGACGGGAAATTCGATGTATCATGAATGGCAAAATTTAAGGACAGACGCCTCCATCTCCAAGTGTTGTACAATAATTACGTTGCGGGTCAAGAGATGCAGGCGATTTGGACCTCCCCAGGTTTCAGGGTGTCTCGAAATGCCAATGCACTACATGGTTTTCGGCTACGATGACTGGTAGGTTAGTTCGCGGGTTTGCAGCAATGCATTCAGGGTCGGCAACTGCGGGAAGCTTTTATCTAATACCTGAGAGCTAACCCCATTTGAGGTGCTGGTTCTTCGCCTTCGCGGACTCGAATCATCAAGCTACTCGATCGAATTCCCAACGGATGAGGGTTCCCTGGCTTGTTATTCATCCCCATCTATGCCTAACTGGACGTTGCTGGACATCCAACCAACCCCGGGGCGCACCTTCCAACGCCTTCTGGACACAAAGGAACTCGTCTTTCTCTGGGGTGGCCTCCTCGACGGGACAACGGACAGCATACACCATTATCAGCTCCGTCTTGTAAACGTTTCTCGAGATGCACATTTGTTTTCCGAGGCCGACATCGTGAGGGCGTGGCTATCTACAAAAAGACGTTACCCGCTCGTGGGAGCCACCGTGGAAGGCAACAATCTCAAGGAGGCTGTAGATTCGACATTGGGTGGTAAGAGCCATGGCAGTGATAACAGTACAGGATTCGCGTCGCAACCTCACTTTGTCGTCCGGGAGCACTATCTCTCTGTCCTTCGTCCTCACGAGTTAGTCTTTGGGGAGGTGACCGATGCAGAGGAGGTGCAGCGGCGTGTGGCTGCGATGTTCAATGGTCCGCGTCCGCTCTCGGAAGATCTGCTAGCGCAACTAAGTATCTTCCGCGAGACTGGCTCCAAGAGGACAGACATCCTCCATTTCGTGATGTTGGTTGCGCACTGCATAATAGACAAGCTGGGAAGCGACACATTCATGCGGTGCCTCTTGGATACCCTTGCGAGAGGTGGAGATCCAGACTCGGAGCCTCCTCAGGTTCCGTTGGAGGACAGATTGGCGATGGCGATCCCCCTAGTGGAGTTGGAACCTATGCATTTACGCTCGCTCAGTCCGGCAATGCGACGGTGGCGAAGGGCAGCGGGGGCCGTGATCGCTCAGTTGAGGAGAAAAAAGTTGCAGGTGAGTGTTGTTTTTTCTTACAAGCGTTTTTTCGCCCGACAGCAACGTTTATGGGCCCATGGTTACTAATGCAGGGTGGGCATACGCTTCCTTGTCGCATCACACGCTCGACACCACATGTCCTCCCACGATCTGCTTATATCTTCACCTCGTTCACGCACACGCAAACCGTTGCTGTACTTGCCAACTGTCGTCTGCACAATATCACCTTTGGAACTGCCTACATCGCGCTTGCGCAAGTAGCTATGGCCCGCGTGCTTTACCGGCATTACCTGCGTGGCGAATTTTCTGACGAAGAATGGGCGTATCGAAGGATACAACCACATATTACTACGGGTCCAGCCAATTTACGTCCATATCTCGATGAGGCATGGTTCGATAGGGGTGGTGGGGGTGAGTTTATGGTATCTTGCCATTTCTTATACTGCCAGCTGCCGTTCATGACGCTGGGTGCAACGGCGGAACTACGCTTGCATTGCAAAGATGACTGGGAACGCGTTCTACCGGATGGCGCACCGCCGTTCTCGGACCTCCTTACGTTTGACCGGTTCTTGCATCGTGCTAGATTGGTCAAGAAGCAAGTGATGGCGTTTTTTAGCCATCCCTTGCTTTTCGAGATCGTACACGCCGAGAGTCTGACGTACGTTGCGGAGGCGCGACGCGATACTCTGCAGTGGATGAAGCGTGTCGAGGTTGTTGATGACAACGGCACGCATAGAAACAAGGACGAGATTCTGTCGGTTATGCACATGCCTATGGTCATTGCTCATGGAGGATCTAGTTATGGCAACGTGCGTCTTGTATCCCTTTTCCCGATCACTGATCACTCCTCATTCTTACCTCTATTTTTCACCAGCTGGATTTAACATGTCCGTCCGAATATCCCATACCACCAACCCATCCACTTTCACCATACTCTTCCGTCCCGCATCCTTCTAAACCAGGCTATGTTACCCCTCTACCACCCTCATCCTCGCCCTTCTCCTCTGGAGCGGACACGACCCCAAAAATCACCGTAGAATCCATCAGGTCAATTCTTCACGCGCGTCCTTCGGAGCTTTACCTCGGTGCATATACTTTTCTTGGTCAGCTGAGCATGGAAGCCCATTTTGATGGCAACGTGTTCGAGGAAGGGGTCGTGAGGGAATGGTTGGACGAAATTAGAGGGGCGGTATTATGGTACCTCGGTCGGGCGCATCCTGAGTCGCGTCATCATGACGCTCAGCAGAGTTGCGCTGGTGATGATAGGCAAGCTCGCGTTGGTGAAGGTGTACGGCCCAAGTTGTGAAATAGGTTGTGGTTCACCCGTCACCCTACAATCTGTACATGCGAGATTTCAGAAGATCCAACTTGAGTATAATCATGGAGTCCTCTGTGTAGATTCTCCCGGTTCTCTTTAGAAATCGAAAGCCTTTTTTTTTTTTTTGAAAGGAGGTGTGGGGTCAAAATAAATGAAGATTGATAGAAAAGAAGGCCACCATGTACAAACATATGATAATCTTGCTGTGCAGAGGGAGAAAAACTGAAAAGTGGCTGAGATGCTGATATTCAATGAATGAGATTTGCACTTTTTTCCCCCATTTAATGACCAGTCAGCAGTGTTCTGCCAGTTGGCGGACATAAGTCAGAGTCACTGTCCACAAAGTGTGGAAAATTCAACAGAGTTCACCAACGTTCACCTGAACATGACTGTCGCAGTTTCATGGTCCCTCTCTGTACATACTACTACCAGCCTACTAACCACATCAGCAAATCATCCACGGCATTAGCCCGCACTTAACCGCACTTAATCACACTTATGCAGCTTGGCAAGTGGTCTAAGGGAGAATCATATAAGACACCTAAGGCCACTCGATTTTCTGAGGTTCACTCGCACAGTTGCTAATTATCCCACTTTTCACACAGCCTGGATGATGTCGGCCATATTTTCAGGGCCCTTCTTGATGACTGCAGTGGTGTACCCCCATATTTCAGCACCCCAGTTGTTGACAGAGAACATGTGAGTACCTTTGCTCATATTTCCAGTCACTTTGTTGAGGGTCTTCAGCAACTTGATTTTGCCCTTATTCATTGCCAATTGCTTCACAGCACTGTGGACATCATTAACACCATTGTGAACAAGCGTGAACATGCACTCGAGCTTTGATAAGAAAATTAGCAATGAGATTGGACAGGACAAAAGGATTTTACCACAGCAGATGCAAGTCCAATGATGCCCTCCATTTTGTAACCTTGCTTCAACCATGCAGTTCCCACCTCTGGGAGATCAATAGCATGGAGGATTTTGCTCAAATGGGTGCTGGCGACAAGTCTGAGGATGAGGTCAGAGTGGAAGCTGTGCAATGGATCGGGTTTGTCAATGCCCTCATGCATGAATGGAAAGAACAGTGGTGAAATCAATTCTGCAGCAGCTTCCAGGATGAGTGCATTTGCCTCAGATGATTCTGCATCTAAGTTGCTCATTTTCATCAAAAGTCCCCAGAAATATTGAATGACCATCACAAGTGCAGTGGATCCAAATCCACTGTGCCACTCAAGCAAGTGCTGGGATACCTATTCAAGTTTCAGTGAAGGGTAATGAGACAGCGAGAAAAACAAGTAAACATTGTGACATACCACTCCAAATACAGCACCCTGGGTGGTAACTTTGTAGTTGACATCAGGATGTGAAATTGCCCACATCTTCTGTTTTTTCTCCTTTGTCTATAAGGGCATCACTTATCCTTGTGCAGTGGTCCACTGGTTTGATAAGGCCAGTGAAGAGCCAGACAAGTCCACCAGAATGTGGATTGTTCACCCAGGAACTCTCTCCAATCATTAACCCAACTATGCAATAGTTCATATTGATGCAATTTATTGTGCGGCACATCTAATACCTGTCTATGGCATTCACCCCATCCCATCTGAAATAAAACCACACCATTTGTATGACACCTTCAACTCTTTCTATGTTAATAAGTATGCTGACCACCACTCATTCATGATTGCATCTTGATATTGTATACATATTACCAGTCCATGTTTTTTGGTTGATCGCTTATAGCTCACGCTCTATACAGGCATGCAACTTCCTTTACTTACATGGCTATGGCTTCCCGACCCCCTCCCTTCAAACACTTCTTTCTGGCACATGCCCATTCTCACCCCCTCACCTCCCTCTTTGGCATGATCTCCACAGCAATCACAACACCATGGTGTGTTGCTCGTTTTTTTTTTTTTTTTTTTTTTTTTTTTTTTTCCATCTCCCTTCTCATCTCTTCCAGATGGTCCATGTTCACAGTTGCAGCCACCATTTCCAAATGGTCACCAGCCCAGCCCTCCCTTGGCCCTGCTCCCAACTCATCTCTCATGGCACTACACTTCCTTACCATCTCTGTTGGTCCATCAAACCCTAAAACACTGTCAGAACTCTCATTTTCCTTTCTTCTTCTCTTATCTTATCTTATCTTATCGCACAGCCACTAGGGCTTATCCAGGATCTTATCAGAATTTTCTAGCATATTCGATGCCAGCCCTAAGCTGGTCTGTGCGCATAGTCATGTAGTATATAAGTAGCCAGTAGTGTACCTTGTATCTCTTTTCCTCATGTTTGGAATTCATTGTTTTAGGCCACATTCACTTTGAGTGTGTGATCCTGATATAATTCCAAACATCTCTTTTTCTTCACTGCTTGTTGTTCTTCATGGCGACCAGCTTACCACTTCAGTTTTTTATCTTATTACCTTGAGCTGGTTGAGCCCTTAGCTCCCACTCACAAGTTAGGGCACGATGGTTGCACTTTGCATCCACCCCCTCAAGTTCATATACCTCTTTGCCTAGCTGCCTTCCTTCAAGTGTGGTTAGTATTCCTGGTGCTGTCAAAAGCCCACACCCAACACATCCAGTTTCGCCTATTCTGCTTCCTTCAAGTGGAGATAGTACCCTCTAGCCATTTGGCCCTTTACCCTAAGTCTTTCCTTTGGTCTCCGCCCCACTCTGGTCTAGTGCTCTTTGCACAAAACCACTCCACTATCCAGGTGCCGTTCCTCTTCGGATAACATGCCTGCATCGACCATCACATATAGCGGTCAGCGTCTAGATACTTGACATCTAGTGATATTTGGTTGAGTTAGACACTGCTGCCATTGCACCGTGCGCCTCTGTCTAGATACTGTGCAGCTTGCACCACGGTGACCAGCCCTTTGTGTTACGACTGGTGACATTACCTAGCCTTATTGGATAGTACGACACCGCCTTAGAGCATCTACCAAGTCTTGTTAGTTCTGGTCTATAAGAACTATTTTCCACGGATGCCCTCTACTCCTCAAGTGGTGAGAAGAAATCTTGAGGAGTCTGTCGATGAAAACAGAGTTTTTTCCCTACTTTCCCACTTTCGATCCTGACCTAGAGGAGTCATACCAAGACTCTAGGTGCTTGGATATCGCGCCCCCTCCTATTGCATTCGGTCTTGAGTCACTGGAAGTCACATTTGTGAAAACCTTTGATGCTCGGACATAGCAATCCCATTCCTCTCTAGCTCTGACTCAGCAGTCTAACCCACTGCTAAAACAAAATGGTTATTTGTATTCTCCTCTCTGGCCGAAGGGTTACCACCGGTCTCCACTCTACCATGGATGAGACATCCCTGGACATAGTGGTTCTGTGTTACCAAAACCCTGATTCTCAGCGCTCTTGCAGGCACGCTCATAAAGAGGCCTGCACACCCATCGCCCACGACACTTGGAATGATAATGAAGAGGATGAGGACATTCACCTCTCCTCAAACACCTTCTTAGTGCCAGTTAGCACTACCCCCTCTGATGCCGATGATGAAGAGTTAACATTGTCTGGCAAAACTTTCATAACAGCGCTGTCATGCGCTAATTCCTATATCCCCAAAACCCTGGTACCTGAGACCGGCATATATGAGACAATCACAACGCTTTCTTCAAGTGAAATGGCTGCTTTATTTGCCTCCAGTACCAAATTTGAACAAACTCCCAAATCCACCAATGTGGAAACAAGAATTCTGAGAGGAGTGAAATGTCTCCATATCTCGCGAGAGTTCTTGAACCCCCGGTGACCATCTCTACTGCCTGGGATTGGCAGTACCCCCAACAATCCCAACACCAAAGGGTCATCATCAGGCCGCCTGTTGCTGAGCACAGAGTGCCATGAACACCCAAAGCAAAGAAGGAGAAAGTCCCCTTCTCTGCCTCATCTGATGGACAAGGTCCTCGAGTAGAGTGTGCAAAGTGTGGTGGAAAGTGGCCATGTAGGGACCACATACATAAGCCTACAAAAGTAGCTACGAAGTCTCCTGAACCTAGTAGCATCAGTACCAATAGATATAGTGTACTGAATATAGAAGAAATCAATGACCCCATTGGGATTTCATGAATAGAATTCCCCTCTGATTGGACGATTCCTCTTAAAACCTTTCTTCAACCCCTGAGAGAGAAGAAAGAGAAGTCTACTCCTAAGTCTAAGGAGGTAGATGATGCCATAAAAATCCCAAGAGTGGAGTTTCCCTCAGGCAAGACAGTGGTCGTACGCACCACTAAAAAGAATGACGACAACAAAGCCGCCCCTATAGAGGCTAAGTACTGGCTGAGGATAGAGTATCCTTTGGGTAAAATGGTAGTCGTCTGTCCAAAAGACAAGAAAGTTGTTGAGGAACAACCAAAGAAAATCCTCACAAGAGACCCTAACGCCCCAAGCCTCACTGCAGAGGAAGCAGTTGAAAAGGTGAAAGAGGCTGGTTTCTTAGAAGTGGTCCGAGATGACTGGACGATTCCACTTCTGTTGTGAGGATCTCCGGGTGTGGCTGGATTAGATCTGTACACGGTGGAAGAAGTGACAGTCCCTGCCCATGGTCAGGCTTTAATTTCCATGAAAACTCATGTGAGCATTGAACAGGGTCATTATGGCCATATCACTCCACGATCTGGACTAGCGGTCAAAAACTCGATAGCCGTCGGAGCCAGTGTAATAGACTCTGATTATAGGGGGGAGATAAAAATCCTGCTCTTTAACCACTCAGATAAGGACTTTAGAGTTAATGTCAAAGACTGAGTTGCCCAGCTTATAATTGAGAAAATCCAAAGACCTGTAACAGTTGAAGTAAGTCTCTTTGAAGATACAACTGAGTGCAACAACAAAGGTTTTGGTAGCATGGGCATTAAAAGAGTCAACCACCATTCATGGCTCAACACGATAGATTCTTGGTTGATCTGATGGATCCAACAGCAAGCACATAATAAGGATGAAAGCGCACATTGGAACATATCTGCTCTTTCGTACATGATGAGCAATGACCAGAAGTAGACAGGGATCTACTAGCAAATCTCCGAAATATGTCCATTGAGGAGTCTACATGGGTGTTATGTGACCTACAGAAGAAACCGCATTTTAAAAGAGCATCCAAGCGACGAAAGGCTTGCAATAGCTTAGAGGTACCTGCCCAAGTCTGTTTAGACAATGGCATGGCACTCGAAGTTAAGACTTTAATTGACTCTGGATGCACAGATTCGTCCATTGACAGAGACTTTGTCAAAGAAAAAGGACTATCAACTTCGAAACTCCCCTGCCCCATTCGTGTATATAATGCTGATGGTTCCTTAAACCAAGGAGGAAGTATTACAGAATTTGCTGTAGTTGAGTTAAAAATACTAGACCATAGTGAAAGAATAGTGTTAGCTGTTACGAGGTTGTCAACAGTACTGATCTTCCTCGGATATGACTGGTTACACCTCCATAACCCTAAGATAGACTGGCAAACTGGACACATTGTGTCAGAACCTCAAAAATCCCGTTCTTGACTTTGCCTATACATTCCTAAATCCGAGTCATGCATCGTAGTTTCCTTATGGTCACTACTCTCATTCCTATAGCAATGCCTAGATGCACTCGCTACTCGAGTTCCCTAGTTGCATTAGCTTCTATAATAGATGTCAGCGATACTTCAGATGCACCTGTCTATCAGGTTTCCTTCAGTATTCGCGTCCATTCCTTTATCCAGCAGAGCCTAGACGCACTTGACATATTCAAGACTCCTAGTCGCTCCTGCTTCCTTCTATTCGTAGCCTAGATGCAGTAGCCCTCGCTACTCCTAGTTGCTATAATCCATATGCATAACTCCTGCTAGACGCACTCATACCTTGAGTTTCCTAGTAGTTGTCCATTCCCTTTATCTTATCTTAGATCCTTTCTAATAGATATCGGCTATTGCCGATGTTCCTTATCCTTATCAGGAGTACAGCCATCCTAGTTCATATCGCTGTCCTCTATAGTTTATCCGCTTACACGCGTATTCTTACCTTATGGACACTCTGGGCCGTTCTAGCCCTTATATCGCTAATCATGACATCACTATGATGTCAATCCATTTCAGGACTTCTTCTTATCTATGACCTCATGCCCATAAACCAGGGCATAGGGCTATTACTCATATTTATACCTTATATAGATATACCCGCTACCCGATTACTCTTGTAGCTGACTCATTACCTAGACCCAGGGTCAAGGGTTGGTATAGGGTTGGTTATAGGATATGACGTCACACCTAGGGTATAGGGGTATTGTAGAGTATATAGCTAGGTCGCTGATGTACAGTAGAGTAGTCTTGAAATCTTCAGCCTAGCTTTATTCTTGACTCCCTGGGATTCGTCCCTTGTATGAAGATATGGTTTAGGTTGCCACGCTCATCCTTTGTGTGGCCTTGAAGAGGCCCTGACACATTGAGTTCAAGTGTGAAAATGATCATATGCCTAAACTCAAGGAAGTTAAAGATGATGATGAAGATGAATCTGAGGTCAGATACTCTGAAGGCGAATGATTGTTCCCACTGGACCTCGAGTGGTATTTAAGAAACACTGCCACTGAGTTCGCTGCTAAGGAGTATATAATCAAGAAAAAGAAAACCTTTGAGAAAGCTGCCCCAGCCTATATCCATGATTTCGCTGATGTATTTGCCAAGGAATCGTTTGATGAGTTACCACCTTGACGACCATGGGATCATGGGATCAAGCTCATGCTGGGCAATCACACCATTGATTGTAAAACGTACCCACTAGGCCCTGGTGAGCAAAAGGAATTGAATGCTTTCCTTGAAGAAAACTTAAAGTTGGGATGAATTAGACCTTCCAAGAGTTCCTTCGCCTCTGTGTTCTTCTTTATCAAGAAGAAAAATGGCCGGTTAAGAACTGTACAGGATTACCGAAAGTTGAACGTGGTTATGGTCCAGAATAGATACCCACTACTGTTGATAAACGAGCTTGTAGATAAACTAAAATCTGTGAAATACTATACCAAGTTCGATGTCAGGTGGGGTTATAACAATGTCTGAATGGCCAACAGAGATGAATGGAAGGCTGCCTTCCACACCAATTGAGGGCTTTTTGAGCCACTCATGATGTTCTTTGGACTAACAAACTTGCATGCCACATTTCAAACAATGATGAACTCGCTATTGTTATGCTCTTGCAAACACCACACTAGCCAAGACCCTTACAGCCTCACACCAAAGGCTGGTGATGATAGAAAAGAGAAAAGGGAACTAGGAGAGAGCTAAAGCACACCAATCAGACAGTTTTAACCCGACTAGACAAGTGGTCAAAGCTGGGGATGCCAGCGATGAACACAAGCCTTTATATATTGTACAAGAGAGCGCACAGACCAAGCAGTGCATGTGACTAATTACTATTCCAGTACATAGTGTTCTCATGGAGGCAGTGTAAAATGGAAGAGAAGTGACGGAGATTAATTAGTCATGTAAACCATGAGGCATGATGTCATAGTCTAGAGCGATCTAGACCTGGGTCATGTGCATGCTCCCACGATCACGTGCACTGGTCATGTGACTTTGAAAAGTGAAGTCAAAAGTGAAAAGTTAGGTGAAGAAATAGGGGTTCATAACACTATCCCCCCCCTGAAGACTTGTATTCCAGATGAGTTGCTGTGAAACCAGTATCTGCTTCAGGTCCAAAGATATTAAATAATGAAGTGAATTTGGCTGTTGAAAGTCCACGAAGAGGTCGAGGGGTGGATGGGTGGGCATGGTGATACATCTGAACTGCATCCTGTGCATGTACCAGGTGATCTGCCAGTTCCCAAGTATGATCTGCCTCGTCATAACCATGCCAATGAACCAAATATTCGAGCTTCTTTCGATTCATCCTAGAAGAAACAATTGATTTCACTTCATATTCTTCATGACCTTCGTTAGACACCTCAATCACATCTGGGTGAGAGACAGGTTGCCCTGGTAGTGTGTTGCGATAGGGTTTAATACGAGAAATGTTCACAACCGGGTGAATATGAATGGAAGAAGGAAAATGCAATTCAACTGTGTTAGGAAGAAGTCGAATGATGGAATATGGTCCAATCCATTTTTGGGTGAGTTTTCACATGGTATATGGTAACTTCAAGTTTTCCATCAACAACCAAACTTTATCGTTTAATTTATAAGTGGGAGCATCGGACCGTCTATTGTCCGACTGCTGTATCATCCAATTGCGAGCATGCTCAAGCGATTGACGCACATCATTATGTGCAACACCAGCCTGCTGATGAAAATGTCCTGTGAGGGAAGAGGAAGATCCTTCGAAACTGAGTCGAGGGTGATAGTTATGAGTAACTGTGAAAGGAGTATTTCCAGTAGATGTTATGAGTGAGGAATTATGGTGGAATTGAGCTAGCTTAATCCACTCGCTCCAGAGCTCCTGTTTTTTTCGACACGTAAGTATATAAGTACTGCTCCATTTTGCGATTTAATCGCTCGGTTTGTCCATCCATCTGGGAATGGTAGGCGGTAGAGATCTTCTAAGAAATTCCGAGGAGTTTGCACAAATCTGTGGTAAACTTGGATATAAACTGGGATCCACAGTCTGATACGACCATCGAGGGGAGGCCGTGGATACATCAAACATTGTCCCTAAATATCTTAGCTAAGTCCATAGAAGAAGTGTTTTTTGTGCATGGCACATAGACAACTTCTTTAGAGAAACGATCGACTATAGTACAGATGGCATCAAAGCTGTTTGAAAGAGGAAGTCCTGTGACAAAATCTATAGAAATATCTTCCCAAGGCCGTTTGGCTGCTGGGAGAGGCAATATTTTTCCTGCTAGTGCTTTTTGCTTACCCTTTGTGAGGGCGCACCCATGGTAGTATTCTACATATTTAATAATGTCTTTTTTCATAGCAGGCCAAGAAAAGAACTTGGCAACCTGCTGATAAGTACGATATTGTCCAGCGTGACCTGATATGGGTTCGTTGTGGCAAATGCCTAAAAGTTTGATGTGGAGCATCTCAGGTACAAAGACCTTTTGCTTGTTATCTTTGATAAATAAAGAAGATGAACTATCATAAGAATATCCTGATATGAAAACGTCTTTTATTTTTTATGATTATTTTTTAAGTTTTTCTTGGAATGGAGATGAAAGAGAAACATTTGTAACAAATAATTGTTCTGGTAATACAACAATGTCCTTGTTGAGATCTAAGACCGTGTCTCCATGGTCCGGTTGTCAAGATAAAGTGTCTGCCTGATTTTGCGATCTGGGCTTATAGATAAAGACATAATTGAATTCTTGGAGAAAGGCATGCCATTGTGCTTGTCTTCCAGACAGCGTTTGCGGCTTTTTCCAATATTTGAGATTCTTGTAATCTGTCCAGATCTCAAATTCAGTATGACCTATTAAATAATGGCACCATTCTTCTAAGACGTGAATCACCGCTAAAAGTTCCTTATCATAAATAGGATAGTTCTGCTCTGTGGAATTAAAAGAATGGGAAAGGAAGGCACAAGGCCTCCATACCATATCTGGACATTCTTGCCATAATACTCCACCAGTGGCAATGTCTGAAGCATCTGTTTCTACCCACATTCTTCTCAAGCTATCAGGGTAAGCGAGGAGTGGGGCTTCTGTAAACTTCTTTTTTAAGGCTCTAAAGGCTGCTTTTTCTTCTATACCCCATTGGAAAGGGGTGTCCTTTTTTGTTGAGTTGTTCAGAGGGCGGGCGATGTTGGCAAAGCCCTCGATGAACTTCCTGTAATAATTACATAGACCTCAAAATGCTTGTACCTGTTTTAAGCATGTTGGCTCCAGCCAATCTTCAATGGCAGCTGTCTTTTTGTCCTGCATTTGGACTCCATCTTTAGAAACTACCATGCCTAGAAAGTCTACTTTGTCAGCCGAGAAAATACATTTTTCTGATTTGATGAATAAATCATTCTCATGCAAGCACAAGAGAACTTCTTTGACTAGGTCTTCATGTTGCTCCTTGGTTTTACCCTTGGAGAAGACCATGATATCATCCATATAAATAATGACAAAGGCATACATGTCATTGAAAATGTCATTCATCATTCCCTGGAAAGTAGGGGGTGAGTTCGTGAGACTGAAATACATAATGGTCGGTTCATAGGCTCCAATGGGTGTTACAAACACTGCTTTCCATTCATCGCCTTCTTTGATGTGAATATTATTAAAACCCCATCTAAGATCCATCGCTGTGAAGATGTTGGCACCTTTAAGCCAATCAATCAACTGCAAGATAAGGGGTAATGGATAGGCGTTTTTAACCGTTCCATCGTTTAAATATCTATAGTCCATGACGAGCCTCTTCTTTCCATTTTTTTTTGGGATAAAAAAGACTGGCACCATTTGAGGCGACTTACTAGGCCTAATATAACCCTTTTTTAACTCTTTTTCAATAAAGTTACGGATTTCTTCATTTTCCATATCCGACACAGGAATAACCCTTCCTTTCTTAGGAACAAAGTCAGGTTTGAGATCTATTGCATGATCCCAGGGTTTCCTTATCAGCATCCGAGAAGACTTGTTCTTGGAGAACTGGTCCGGGAAGTCGTGATAGGCTTTGAATACTTTAGCTGCGACTTCGGGTTCTATATTATGTACATTTACGAATTGCTGTTCTACAGCTTGTTTAATTAATTGGCACTGTTTAGTGCATCGTCCATAAGATATGGTCTTATTGACCCAATCTATCATGGGGTTGTGGCAGCTTAGCCAATCATACCCAATTATCATGGCATGTGACCCTAGGGAGATCACGAATGCCTCTATTGCTGCATAATGTCTGTGAATTGAAATAAATAATTTTACCTTGTGCTGCATCTTGCCCACTGCTCCTTGAGAGCTGTTAGCATTGAAAACAGTCACAGGTTTTTTCAAAGGTATTAATTTAATTTGGTGGCTTTCACAATATTTTTTGTCTATAAATATATTCACTGCTCCAGAGTCTAACAGAGCCTGTAGAGTTCTTGTCCTCCATTGGGCTTGACTCTGGTACGTGATGGCCACCAGAGGAGAAAAGTCTCCTCCATATGTTAAAGAACTTTTTTCTGTAGGGATTTTGTTAGTTAATAGAGAGGAAGAGAAGGTATAGTCCAACAGGGAATCAAGCACACTATTGTTTGAGTCCAGTGCTGAGCTCCGTGAAGGAGACCCCCTTTTGGACTTTGAACTACCTGATATTAAATATGTAAGAGTAGAACTAATTGTACATATAGGAAAGTCTTCCTCACAGCACAGCTCGAGGTCCTCGGATTCCATTCCCTGGAGTGGCCAACCAGCCGGCCCATCTGAATTATTTACCGTAGGTGACTGGGTTTCCCCAGAAGGACACTCCCGCTCTGGCTGGCCTGCAGAGCTTTTGCTCTTGAGACCCCACTCGGAAGTTGAAAAAGAACAGGGATGAGGCACCGAAAATATGGGTTTTTCCTCGGTGATAGGGCTGTTACTCATCTTTGGGACTTCTCTGGTCTCCTGCCCAGCTGTACTACAAGTAGGACTATAAATAGAACTCATTGCATGCGAGACACAGTCCAATTTTACATGTGATAGTACTTCATAAATATTTCTGAGCTGACTATCATAGCCCAAAAGCCAATCATGAACTATTTTTTCTTTATTTTCTTTTCTGCTTTTTTCTTCCTTTTTTATTTTATTTGGTCTGTGTCCACTGAACACCCTACTGTTCAGGGACTGCTTTCTTTTAAAGATTTCGCAGCTTTGGCTTTCACTTCAGCCATAAATACATCGAGCCAATAGGCCCAAGCTTCTTGTCCCATGTAAGCTTGCTTACTTGAGGTGCTGGGAGGCACCTGTACTTGCACAGCTTTTACCTTTGGAGACTGCAACTTCCATACTTGTTCATAGGTCCCCATATCTTCATTGAGAACCCATGTGCCAATAGCCTGGTTTTGAGCCCTAGGCTGGGGCTGTCCTTGTGGAGGCCATGGCCTCCGATTGGGGTTCTGTGGGCAATCCCACTTGATGTGTCCGGGTTTTCCATACCCGAAACACGTCCTTGTATCCAGAGCAGTTTTCACCATGTCTATGGACATTGGGGCTCCTCTCCCTGGTTGGGTGCCTGTTTGCGTAAAGCGGGGCGGCTGTCCCCGGGGTCCAGAAATCCATGGCTTCTGGAACCATCCTTGTTGTGGCTGTTGGCCACCACAGCCAAAGTTCATACTGCATTCTACTGCGGCAGATTCAAATGCTCGACCTACTCTCCTGTAAGCCGAGATTAAACTTTGTAACTGGTCTTCTTCTACTGGTGCATTCATGTGAACCTGTAGATAAATTCGGGGGTCCACTCCCATTTTGAGCAGGTTTATTGCATGGTGCTCCTTCACATTGGCCTCTCTTGACAGAACGTCAAATCTTTGCAGAAAAGCGTCGACTGGGGTGTTATTCTGCTTGAGGTTTTGCAAAGTCCTCAAACTCTCATGTGTGAGCACATCTATCTGGAAGTGTTCCCTTATGTCGTTAAGGAGAAATGCCCAACTTGGCCAGGTGTCATCTCCTCGGCGAATGCCTTGCTGGACTTCTTCCTCGTTATTGCAATACTTCTCCAGCTGGAGTCTTGCGTAGGCGGCCGCTTTACCCTTCATTCGGAAGAGGATGGCCACCGTCCTCAACTTGTTTGAGTCCCACTTTTGCAGTGAGACCCAAACCTTGACACTGGCGATCCAATTGCGGAACTTAGATCGCTTGCCTTCCAAATCTCCTGGGTCGGCAACCTTTTTCATTATAGAGGCGCTTTCCCTCTTTCGGTCTTTTAAGAAGACAGCTAGAAGCTTGGCTAGCATTTCTAATTGTTCCAGCCCAATGAGTAGCTGGTTCTTGGCTTCTTGGTATACACCAAGTCCTAGTTTCACTATGGTGGTACAGGTTTGAATAAGATTGTATTGTAATGGAGTGGTTTGACATGGCATCCTAGCAAGGATGTGGTCTAGATAGAGGGTGATGTGATGGTTCTGAAGAAAACAATGGTATAAAACATCTAAAGGAGAATTGGTATAAAAAACATATGACAGGGTCATGGCTAAGCTGGGGTTGAGTAGAGGATTAATAAGGTCATTCTTGAAGATATCTTTATGAGAAGGGTTGCACAGGCAAAGCATAAATTGGATGTGAGTAGAAGTCATTGTTAAGAGGGTTTCTTTGTTTTGGTGGTTTGTAAAGGTTGAGAGAATGGAGGGAATAATGATGGGTGAACCTTTTTATAGACTTTCAGGAGGTCAGGGACATTATCAAGGAACCTTTTGGGTTCCCATGAGTTATTGGCTGATGGATATCCTTTTCATTTGATAAGGAATTTCCAGTTTATCAAAGATCCTTTGTGACTAAGGACCACTTCTATTTTGTATTCTTCTTTTCCTGTGATAAGGTTGGATGGTGGTTGTTGGAAATTTGGACCATGTACATTGTTCTCATGATAGGGTGATAAGAGAGAAGCATGGAATATGGGGTAGATCTTACATTTTGAAGGAAGTCAGAGTTAGTGAGTGATCAGGAAAAGAACATCTGTGATAATGAAGAGTTCTTTATGTTTTGAGGCAAATTTCAGGTTATCTATGTTATCAGGATCACCCAACAAGTGTTAGGGCCTAAAGCAATGAATTCCAAATGTAAGGAAAAGAGAAACATAGTACACTACTGACTACTTATATAGTACAGGACTTATATGCACAGACCAGCTTAGGGCTGGCATGGAATATGCTAGAAGGCTCCAATAAGATCCTAGTGGCTGTGTGATAAGATAAGATTAGATAAGATGGGGAAAGGATAGCATTGTTATGATACAAGTATAAGGAAAGGAAAATAGAGTTCTGATATTACCCCCTTTTTAATGCTATTGCTCTGAAATAGCAGGGATCTCAAACAAGTGTGAAGGGAGTTTTACGAGTGAAGCAGCATAAGCTTTGAAGGCGGGGTCATTAAACAAAGTGTTTTTTCCAGTACAAAGAAGGCAGTCGCAGTTGTTGGGGGTTCCTTGGGTATTTTGGCGAATAGTGTTGGAGTTCTCCTTGAAATACTTCTTTAGTGCATCTTTTGCATGTACCAAATTTTCTCTAGGTTCCCATGTACGATCTTCGTGTGGATAACCTTTCCAATATACAAGGTATTCAGTTTTTCCTCAATGTGAGCAACCATCGACGATATAATCAACCTCATACTCCTCAGTGTGCTTTACTATGACTGGTGGTGGGGGTGATGGTTTGGCTTGAGAGGGGTATTTTCCATCTGTATAGGGCCAAAGGTGGGACTCATGAAAGATGGAATGGATTCCTCGTCATGTCTTTGGGAGTTCCAGTTCATAGGCTGCCAGGCTGACCTTTTTGAGGACTTTGAATGGTCCATAACGTTTATCCTCAAGTTTCTTGGTAGGTCGGTCAGAGCGAATGTGCTTTCTGTCAACAAGGAATTTGTCTCCAGCCTTATATTCTGTAGGTGTACATGCCATTCAATTGTAGTACTTTTTCATATCAACGGTGGCTTTTTCCAGAGCAGCTTTGGCCTGTGCCTGTGCTCCTTTCATCCGGGTTACGAACTTGTGAGCTTCTTCGCTCTTTGTGTTCCATTTATCGTTGATTGTGATTAATGGCTGCTGCCCATAGTTGAGCAGAAAGGGTGACGATTGAGTTGCACTACTTGTCTTTTGGTTGTGCACAAACTCAGTGAGAGCAAGCCATTTGACCCAATCATTTGATGGTGGTTCACATAGAGTCGAAGGTACAACTCCACTTCGGAGTTGATCCGTTCGGTTTGACCATCGGTCTGTGGATGATAGGCCATTGATGGATTTCCTTCAATGTGAAGGAGTTTATACAAATTGGTCATGAATGCTGACATGAATTGTGGACTGCAGTCTGAAATTACTTTCTTGGGAGTGCCATGGAGTTTAAATACATGGTTGCAGAATATTTTAGCAACCCCCTTGGCTGTAATTGTGGAGGAGACCAGGAATAGATGAATCATTTTGGAGAATCTATCTACAATTGTTAGGATCGTGTCCTTGCCTTGTGATTCTGGCAAAGGGCTGATGATGTCGACTGAGATAACTTCCCAAGGTGAAAAGGGGATTTCATTTGGGGTAAGCGGCATGTGAGTGGGGACTGTGTGGTTTTTTGCTTTTTGGCATCGGTCACATCCTCGGACATATGTCTCAATGTCTTTCCTCATGGTGGGCCAGTAATTACGTGTCATGATAAGATCACATGTTCAGTGAGCTCCTGGGTGACCAGCAATCGGATGATCATGGTTTTCCCATATGATTCGCTCTCTAAGCTCTTTGACCCATGGTATGTAGAGGAGGTTTTTCCAATGAATGAGATCGTTTTCCTTTGTCCAAGAGGAGTCGTTTTTTTCTAGCCCTTCAGTGGCGTACTTCTCGGCTCATTTCTGGTATTGGGTTATCTGTGACTCTATATTTGACCAGGTTTGTGCACAATTTTCCAATGCTTCGGGTGAAAAGTAACTTGCCCACTGTTGCACTTTATTCTCAGCAGATGATTTTGGAGTAAAAAATTGATCGGGGAGTAAGATCTTCTGTTTATTGTCAGATTCTACCCCCTTTTCATAATCTGGCCTCCAGGACAGAGGATCTGCCGGGTTTGTCTTGCCAGATCAGTGCTTGATGGTGAAATTGTATTCTTGTATGATTTGCTGCCATCTAGCTTGTTGGCATGATAGATCAACTGGCTTTTTAAAGTACTCCAAGTTTTTATGGTCTGCTAAGACCTTGAACAGGTGTTTGGCACTGAGTAGATATTGTCGCCGCTCTTTCAATGCAAAAATCACTGCCAGCATCTCTAGATCTGCGGCATGGTAGTTTCTTTCAGCATCATTGAGCGAACGTGATATGAATGCGATGGGGTGCCAAATCCCTCCTTGATTTTGCGATAGGACTGCGCCTACACCAATTCCGGAACCGTCTGTTTCTACTCAGAATGGATCGTCATTGGTGGGCATAGCGAGCGCTGGTGTGGACGTCAGCGTCTCTTTGAGTGAGTCCATCACTTTCTGATGTTCCTGGGTCCATTTGAACTCCTTTAACTCAGATGTGAGCGCATTAAGAGGTTAGGCGATTTGAGCAAAGTTTTTAACAAATCGTCTGTAAAAATTGAGAAAGCCTAAGAATCCCCACAACTGTTTGCATGTTTGGGGAACCAGCCAATCCTTAATCGCCTGAACCTTTTTGGACTCCATCTTAACCCTATCTTGCGAGACAATAATGCCAAGGAATTCTGTTTCCTGGACTTCAAAATCACACTTGTCATGTTGCAAATATAGGTGCTCTTGTCGGAGTATTTCTAAGACCTCTCGGACTATACATCGATGTTCTTCAACTGTTTTGGTGAAGATCATTATATCATTGATGTAAACTACTACTACACCACAATCTATTAACTTCTTGAATAGCGAGTTCATCATTGTTTGAAATGTGGTGGGTGAGTTCGTAAGTCTGAAGAACATTACAAGCAGCTCAAAGAGCCCTCAGTTAGTGTGGAAGGCAGCCTTTCATTTGTCTCCTTCAGCCATGCGGACGTTGTTATATCCCCACCTGATGTTGAACTTTGTATAGTATTTAGCAGATTTGAGCGTGTCTACTAGTTCATTGATCAAAGGTAGTGGATACCGATTTCGCACTGTTACCACATTTAGCTTTCAGTAATCTTGTACTGGTTGAAGTCAGCCATCTTTCTTCTTAATGAAGAAGAATGCTGAAGTGAAGGGACTTTTGGAAGATCTAATTCATCCCGACTTTAAGTTTTCTTCAAGGAAAGCATCCAATTCCTTTTGTTTGCCTGGACCTAATGGGTACGTCTTACAATCTATGACGTGTTCTCCTGGCATTAATTCAATAGCATGGTCCCAAGGTCATTGTGGTGGTAACTCATCGAACAACTCTTTAGCAAACACATTAGCGAAATCGTGGATATAGGCTGGAGCAGCCTCCTCAAAGGTCTTTTTCTTCTTAGTCGCATACTCTTTAGCAACGATCTCAGTGGCGGTGTTTCTAAAGTACCACTCAAGATCTAACTGGAACAACTGTTCGCCTTCAGAGTATTTGACTTCAAGTTCCTCATCATTGTCATCTTCTGTTTCCTCGAGCTTAGGCATGTGATCATTTTCACACCTAAATTCGATTCGGCCAGTTTTCCAATCTATTTTTGGATTATGAAGATGTAGCCAATCGTATCCAAGGAATATAGGATTGTGGCATAGACTAGTTATGGCTAGAGCTATCTTTTCGCTATGATCCAAGATCTTGAGCTCGACTATCACAAACTCCGTAATACTTCCTGCCTGATTTAATGAACTGTTGGCATTATATACTTGAACGGGGCAAGGAAGTTTCATGGTCTGTAGGCCATTCTCCTCGACAAACTTCTTATCGATGGCGGAACCTGTGCATCCCAAGTCAATTAGAGCTTTAGCTTCGAGAGCCGTGCCATTGTCCAAATGGATTTTGGTGGGTATCTCTAGGCTATTTCAAACTCTTTGTCATTCTGATGCCTTCTTAAAATGTGGTTTCTTTTGTAGGTCACATAACACCCACGTGGACTCCTTGATGGACATGTTCCGGAGGTTAGCTAGTAGATCCCTGTCTACTTCTGGATGTCACTTGTCATGTACAAATGACCTAAGGTGATCAAGTGCACGCTTCTCATCTTTGCTCTGTGCTTGTTGCTGAATCCATCTAATGGACCAGGAATCTATCGTATTCATCCATGAATGGTGTTTGACTTGATTAATGCCCATACTGCCAAAGCCTTTGTCATTGCGCTTGGTAGTGTCTTCGAAGCGGCTTACTTCCACCATTATGGGTCTTTGAATTTTTTCTATGATCAGTTGGGCGACTCGATCTTTAGCATTGATTTCAAAGTCTTTATCCGAGTGATTAAAAAGAAGAATCTTTATCTCCCTCCTATAATCAGAATCTATTACACCGGCTCCGACGGCTATCGAGTTCTTAACTGCTAAGCCCAATCGTGGTGCAATACAGCCATAATGGCCCTGTTCAATGGACACTTGAGTCCTCGTGGAGATTAAAGCCTGTCCATGGGCAGGAACTGTTGCTGCTTCTGCCGTGTACAGATCTAATCCGGCCACACCCAGAGATCCTCACAGTAGAAGTGGAACCGTTCGGTCATCTCAGACCACTTCTAGGAAACCGCTCTCCTTTGCTTTCTTGACTGCCTCCTCTGCAGTGGAGCTAGGAAGATTGGGATCTCTTTTAAGGATCATTTTAGGTTGCTCCTCAACAACCTTCTTGGTCAGCATCTTTAAAAACACCACCTTGCCTGAAAGATATTCCATCCTTGGGATCATTTCTGAGATGTTGTCAACCTCTTTGATTGAGAGTGCACTATATCTATTTACACTCTTGTTGCTACTAGGTATGTCAGACTTCGTAGCTACTTCTTTTACAGGTTTCTTTCTGTGGTCCCTGCATGGCCACGCCTTTCCACACTTTGCACACTTCATCCGAGGACCCTTTGCTTCAGACGAGGTGGAGGAGATGGTTTCCTCTTTCTTTGCCTTAGGTTCTTTAGGTGCTTTGCACTTTGCAGCAAGTGGCCTGATGACCTTTGGCTTTTAGGATTGTTGAGGATACTGCCAATCCCGGGCAGTGGTGATAGACATAGGTGTGTCTAGAGCTCTCATTACAAACGGCAAACTGCTGCTCTGGTCGGGGCGCTTTATAGATGTGCCTGTTGTCTTGGCGATCTGTTCTATGGAGGTACTAGAGGCGAAAAGCATAGCCATTTCACTTGAAGAGAGCATAGTGGTTGTTGCATATATACTGGCCTCAGATACTGGGTTTTCGGGGTTATAGGAAGGAACCCATACTGGAGTCCCAACAGAGGTGGTAGTGCTTACTGGTGCTATGAAGGTATTGGAAGTGAGGGGAATATCCTCATCTTCGGCATCATCCCATGAATCATGGGGAATTGGTGCGCAGGCTTCCTTATGCGTGCGCCTGCGGGTGTGCTGAGAGTCAGGGTTTTGGTATTGCAGTACCGCTGTGTCAAGGAATGTTTCGTCCCAGATAGAGTGGGTACCGTTGGTAACCCTTCAGCCGGAGGGGTAAAGGAGGATAGCCATGTTGTTTTAGCAGTGGGCTAGACTGCTGAGTCAGGGCTGTGGATAGAGATCGCAATGTCTGAGTATCAAAGATCCTTACAAGATGTGACTTTCAATGACTCTAGACCGAGAATGGGAATAGGGTAAAGGAAAACTCGACTTTGTCAATGGTCTCCTCAAAGCTTCTTCTCACTGTTTGAGGAGTAGAGGCGTCCGCAGAACAAGGTTCTTATAGACCAGAACCTAGAAGACTAGGGTAGACAGGTTAAGGCCTGGTATAGAACAACACTTTAATGCAGTGTTCTGCGGCAAGTCTATCCCAAGGGCTAGCAATGGGTGGACCGTGTATATCATCTATCCACTAACGCTTCGGCAGCCCCAGCATGAGTAGGGGGTCGGCAGTACCAGTGTCTGCTCAATTAACCCAGAGCGAGGGTGTAACTATACGGTAACAGATGTAATCCGCCGAATGTCAAGTGTCTGGGCACTAACTGCTGTGTGCGATGGTCGACGCAAGCACGTTACCCGAAGAGGGACGACGCTTGGAAAGTGGGATGGTTTCGCATGAAGAGTGCTAGACTGGGTAGTGGAAAGAAGATGGAGGACTTAAGATAAGAGGAGCCTAATGGCTAAGGATACTGTCTTCCATTGAAGGAACGAAGACAGGCAAATCTTGAAAGGTTGGGTGTGGCACTTGACAGCACCTAGGAACTAACCATTCTTGAAAGAAGACGGCTAGGCGAGAGTAATCAAACTTGAGGGGGTGATGCAAAGTGCACCGTCGTGCCCTGGACTTGAAAGTTGGAGCGAGATGCTCGACAAGCTCAATGTGACAAAGTGAAAAGCTGAGATGGTAAGCTGGTTGTCGTGAAGAACAACAAGCAGTAGAGAAAAGGATATGTTTGGAATTATATCAGGATCACCCAACAAGTGTTAGGGCCTAAAGTGATGAATTCCAAATGTAAGGAAAAAAAAAAACATAGTATACTACTGACTACTTATATTGTACAGGACTTATATGCACAGACCAGCTTAGGGCTGGCATGGAATATGCTAGAAGGTTCTGATAAGATCCTAGTGGCTGTGTGATAAGATAAGATTAGATAAGATGGGGAAAGGATAGCATTGTTATGGTACAAGTATAAGAAAAGGAAAATAGAGTTCTGACATATGTGCTGCTTCAAATTGCAGGCTTCTAGCCAAACTTTGTCCCCTTTGGTGAAGGGCTTAAATAAGCAGTGGTTTCATGATTTATCATCTGTCTAGCAAGTTCATGGGCAGTGAGGGCTTCATCTAAAGCTGTGGAGAGGAGTTTTAGGTAGCTTTTGACTGCAGGGAGGTTGGTATTGGATATGATTGTAGAAAGGGAGTGGAGTTCATAGCCCATTATGAGAAAGAATGGAAATTTGCCTGTGATGGAATGAGATCAATGGTTGTGTGTGAATTCTTCATGTGGGATAAGTTCAGCCCACAAGGTCAGATTTTTATCACAATATATCCATAAATAGGTTTCTATCTCCTGGTTTACACATTCTGTTTCTCTGTTGGTCTGTGAGTGATAGGTGATGGAAAGGGAGAGGTCATATTGGAGGATATTTCCTAGTTCTTTTACAAAGGCAGAGGCAAACTGTGGGCCTTGGTCAGAGATGATTTTGTCATAAAGGCTGAAACAAGTGATAATCTTTTCCAAAAAGAGGGCAATGATGCCCAAAGAATCAATTTTTTTCTTGGTAGGGCAGGGAATTACCCCCTTTATAAGCCCATGGTCAACAATGACCAATAGGGTATCAAAACTATTGGACAGAGGGAGGTTGGTGATTAGATTACAGAAGATCTGCTGGAAGGATCAGGTATAAGAGAAGGAAATCAGAGTAAGAGAGGGGGTCATCAGGTGGGTGTTTGCTTTGTTCTTCTGGCAGACAGCACAGCCTTCAACATATTTGCAAACAAAGGCTGCAAGCCCAGGCCACCAGAATTTTCTGGCAACAAGTTGTCAAGTTTTCAAAAAGCCAGGATGTTCAGCTGAAGGGTGACCATGGGACCATTGGACAATGGTCTGGCAGTGGTCAGGGGGAACATGGACATGTCCTTGATAAGTAAGGATATCAGCATCGTATTTCCAATCAAAGAGTCAGTTTTGAAAGGAAGGGTGGAAGTGGTCATTTATGCATTGGAGCACAGTAAGAATGATGGGATTGGAGGGGGAGGATTGCCAAAGTTTATCTTGGAGAGTAATGTCAATGAGGTTCACAAAGACCCAATCAGGAAGAAGGGTCATATCCTTATTGTCATGATCATTGGATGGGATGAGGTCAGGTCATCTAGAGAGAGAGTTGGATGCAAAGAGTTCTTTTCCAGGAATGTGTGTTATTTGAAAGTTATAATTGTTGAGGTCAATCAGCCATCAGGCTTATTGATGGTTTAGTTTCTGGGGTTGTTAGAAATAGGTGAGGTTCTTGTGGTCCATGAAAATCTGGACCTTGTGTAGCAATTCTTGGAGATAATAGTACCATGTCTTCAATCCATGAATAACTGCAAGGAGTTCTTGATTGTTAATGTCATAGTTTTGTTCTATGGGGCAAATATTTGGAAGAGATAGGCACAAGGATACCATTCACCATTGGGATCAGTCTATAGGAGAATACCACCAAAGGCATACTTGAAGGCATTGGTTGTAATTGCAAAGGGTCAAGAGAGATTGGGCATCATGAGAATAGATTTGGAGATGAATATTGATTTCAAGGCATTGAAAGCCTTTTGTTGTCAGGGTTCTCATTTCCATGGGTGGTTTTTCTTCATCAGATTGAGGAGGGATCAGGTGAGGTCAGAGTAGTGGGGAACAAACCTTTTGTAAAAGTTTGCAAAACCTAAGAAGGAATGAACATCTTTGATCTTGGAGAGAGTAGGCCAATCTGTGGTTCCTTTGACTTTGACAGGGTCCATAGTGATCTGTCCTTTCTTGATGATCATGCCAAGGTACTCTACTTCAGTACAATTGAAGTGGCACTTTTTGAGTTTCAAGCAAAGATCCAGCTTTTTTATATGTGCTAAGATGCATTGGGTTTGTTCTTTGTGGATGTCATCAGGGGAGAAGATGAGGAGGTCATTCATATAGATGACAAGCCATCCTTCAGCAATCATGGAATGGAATGGGTTGTTTATAAATTGTTGAAAGATCAGAAGGGAATTAAAAAGTCCAAAAAACATGATGTTTTGTTCATAGAGGCCCTTGTGAGTAATGAAGGCCATTTTCCATTGGTCACTGCCTTTGATCCAAATATTATTATACCCCCATTGTATGTCAATTTTGTATAAATGTTCACATTCTTTAACTTATTAAAAAGGTGAGAGATGAGGGGGAGAGAGTAGGCATTTTTGACCATATATTTATTGATGTATGGGTAATCTTGGCAGGGATGCAGACTTTCATCTATCTTTTTGACAAAGAAAAAAAAGCATGCTTGGGATGACTTCAAAGGGTGAATCTTGCTTGTTCAAAGGTTTTTTTCAATAAAATCTTCCATTGCCTTTCATTCTGCTGGGGTGAGGGGGTAAATTTTGGCAACTTTTGGAACAAAAGAGTTGTCTAGGTTGATTGCATGGTCATAGGGTTGTGAAGGAGGAATGTGATCAGTGGCCTTCTTTTTAAAAATCATTTTGAAGTCTTTGTATTCTTCAGAAAGGATGGTCTTCTTCTTCTTCTTTTCCACCTTTTCAGCTAGCTGTGTGGCTTTGATGTAGGCATGGATGGCCTTGGCTCATTGGTGTTGTGGTAACTTGGCTACTTTGGTAAACCAAGCCTTCTCTTTCATGCAAGTGTGTTGAAGATCTCATAGTCCTTCATTATCATGGGAATAGTATATACTATAGATGGTGGGTATCCTTATCAGTTTTTGTTGGGGGTGTGCTTTTCGAGGGAAAGAGTGATATGCATAGAGTTTGAAAGAGAGGTTGAGAAAGTCCTGAATAGAAATAGTATGCCTTTTCCAGTTGATGATTGGATTAGTAGACTGCAACCAAGGGAGTCCTAAGATTACATTTTGTTTTTCACAGTGCATAACATAGAAGCATGTTTTCTGGGCAACTTAATTGAGTTTGAAGTATAGGGGTGTCCAGAATTTGATGTTACCTTTCCTGTTTTTGGTGGCATCAATGTTTTGGACCTCAATTGGGTGTTCTAGTCATTTGATCAGAAGGTGGTTTTTCTTTACAAAGTGCCAATCTAGGCACAATATTTCAGCTCCACTGTTGATAAGGGTGGAGGTTTCAATGTCTTTGTTTGTGTAACCAGGGAGGTAAAACTGAATGGGTACATGAAAAGCTTGTTTACTTGATTCAGCTAGTATTATAGGTGCACAAGAAGGTTGGGAAGGGATTTGCATTGGTCAAGGCCTTTCTTCTAAAAATCCAGATGCTTGCATTAGATAGTAAATCAGGCCATATTCATGGCATCTTTGTTGTCACTTTCTTTGGTGTCCACTCCATCTCTGGAATCTTCTGAAGAAGACTCTTCTTTCTTCACAACTCACCTCTCAGCTTTTACTGAATCCTTTTTCTTCTTCTGAGGGTGGTTGGTCTTGTCCTTGTTTGGACAATTTCAGGTGAGATGTCTGTGTTCATGGCAAATGAAACACTTGCCAGATCTGATGTGGACTTCCCTTTCTTTTTGGGAAAGTTCTATGCAATCAATGTCCATGATATTAGGGTCATGAGTTTTGTTGTTTTAGGGGGTGTAGGTAGGGGTTGGTCAACTGTTTCTATTGTTGCCAATTGAGGTTTAGGCTAAGAATGTCTGGAGTCATTTGTAGGATGCTTGGAAGTAGAGGGCTTTCTTATACCATTCTTCAATTGTGGTGGGGGAAGTGTCCATTCTGAGGATTCTACAGACTAAAGCATGTTTGAGTTCTCAAGAAAAGAATTCAATCAATGCAGTGTTTTGTGTTATCTTGCTGTAGGAGGCATAGGTTCTAAAGTTGGTGATATAT